>JBCEWE010000195.1:491043-536043 GCA_039877035.1 Silurus lanzhouensis
TCATTTCCCGGCCGAGAGGAAACACATTTAAAGCAGATCAGTGATCCTGCAGACGTTATTATCAGCGTCAAATATAAACTCATCATCAGAATAGTATTAATAACACTGGTATCAAAGAAGGAGGTTGATCGTGTAGTGGAGAAAAACGGAGCATTCTAGTCACTGTGTGTGTGTGTGTGTGTGTGTGTGTGTGTGTGTGTGTGTGTGTGTGTGTGTGTGTGTGTGTGAAGAGTTTGTTTAGTCTGGCTAAAAAGAAAAAATACTGAAGTGAAAACAAAGAAGTCATTAATCAGAGAAAGGGTAGAAGGGTTTGGAGGATTCGTCAGCTAAACCTACACTATAGGGACAAAAGTTTGTGGACACCTTAATATAAAGTTGCAATGTTCTTCTTTTTGAACATCCATACCACATTAAGTCTCCATTTGCTGTTATAATAAGCTCCACTCTTCTGGGAAGATGTTCTACTAGTTTTTTGTGGAGATTTTTGGAGATTCAATCAGCTACAAGGGTGTTAGTGAAGAAGTTGATGTAGGTGAGGAGAGGAGGCCTGGGGTGCAGTCAGTGTTCACATATATTTATGTTCTTCAGGGTTGGAGCTCTATAGCAGGAAATCTTTCACATGGAAAGCAGATCTTCATTTGTGCACAAGAGCATTGTCACAGAACAGGTTTGAGTCTCTCTTTTAAGTGAAGGGGAAATTTCATGCCACCGCATCCAAAGACAATTATACAATTGTGTACCTCGGAATTTGTGGGAACAATTTGTGGAAGAGCCACTTATGGCTGGAACAGTCAGGTGTCCCAATACTTTTGACAGATAATGTAGGATTTATTTGGAAATTACTAAATTTAAGTTTAACACGAGATCATGAAATGATCTGAAATCTCGAATGATTCCTCTAAAAAAGATTCCTCTAGGTTCTTCAGAGCTCGGATTATTTCGCAATTAGTTTTTTTGTTTCTATGTGAATTTTTCCAAAGGCAAATTTGAGCTTGAAATGTATGTCATTGTGGTCTCATGAATGTACCTCGTTTATGTCATTCATAATGTACATCGATCCCCTACATGTATGGAGTTTTGACATTGGACCTCCTGGAGTGTTTAAAGGCTTTGGCATGGAGAAGTTGGTGTTGGATCTGTGATGATCACAAATGTTAAGCTATTTTATGAGTTGCTTAGTAGCTCCTAGTTTTATAACCATAAAGACTGTATAAGACTGTAGAAAGATCATCACTTATAATCTTATACTCCAGTGCTCATGTTAGTTCTCACTCTCCAGTGTTCTGTATTGTTTAAAGACTATAATCACACTCTTGATGTCACCCAAATGAGGATGGGTTCCCCTTTTGAGTCTGGTTCCGCTCAAGGTTTCTTCCTCATAACATCTAAGGGAGTTTTTCCTTGCCACAGTCGCCACGGCTGCTCATCAGGGACAAATTCACACCATTCACCATCACTGTTGATTTCTGTAAAGCTGCTTTGAGACAATGTCTGTTGTGAAAAGCGCCATAGAAATAAACCTGACTTGACTAATATGTGGTTAAGTGTGATGTGTTTGTAGGGGTGTGTGTGTGTGTGTGTGTGGTGTGTGTGTGTGTGTGTGTGTGTGTGTGTGTGTGTATGGGGTCGGTGGATGGTCAGGATGTGCCATTATAAATAATACATTTAGCGTATACACAGACACAAACTGCGCCTGTTGTTTCTCACGACTGTTGAGACCTTAAGAATGTTTACCCGCAGGAAAGAGCGTGTCACTCACCTCCCGACGCCTGTTTACAAAGTGTGACATCACCGGCTGTATTTATAACCACCACCAGTGTCCTAAAGAAGCCAGGAGGAAGGCAGGTACCGCTCCTCACCCTCCGACACACAATGGAAAAATATAAACGGATATGATTATCGCTCGGCTGCAGACGCAGGTATATTTTCACTATTCAATAGACAAATGTCTCGTGGTTGGATGATTAAGAGCCATCACAAAAACAAAAAAAAGACAGCGCTGAATCAGAGGCTGCCCGCTTTCCTGACAACAGGAAACACATTTAAAAGAGATCAAGGGGAAAAACGATTCATCATCCCAAGTCACACCTAGGAGCCGTTATTGAGTTATTCAGTGCGGAATAACACTATAAGGTTACCTGGGATTGTTGCGTAGGAGAACAACGTATCCTGAATCTGCCCGTAGTGACGGGGTAACAAGCGACGCTAGCAAACCTGCATAGCGGTTTTAAATAAATAACGTCGAACCTTTGCTAGTTTGGCTAATGATTAGGAAAAAAAGCTACACCAGATCATAAGATTAGTACGTCCTTCTTTTTGAGCTTCCCATTTCACTTCAAGTCTCTATTCACTGTTCCACTTTTCTGGGTAGATGTTCCACTAGATTTTCTGGACATTCACTCTGCTACAAGGGTGTTAATAAAGTCAGGTACTGATGTAGGTGAAAAATTGAGGAGGTTCCTGGAGTGCAATCAGCGTTCAGTTTCATTCATGTTCAATAGGTTTGGAGCTCCATAGCAGGAGATCTTTCACCAAATTCAACCCATGGAATGCAGATCTTCATGGAGCTGGCAACAGGGACAATAATCATCCTGGAACAGGTTTACGTCTCCAAGTTCAAGTGAGGGCAAAATTTCTAAAGACGTCCTATACAGTTGTGTGTTTCCAGAAGTTTGGTGGAGAACCACGCATGGCTGGAAAAGTCACTTTCGGACACATTTTGTAGTATAATAGCGAGCTGAATGTTAGCTAGCTTGCTTCCTTAGTCTTAGACAGCTACAAGATTGTCACATGTGATGTCACATGAGTTAATCTGGTTACATTAAATAAATAATGACTTTTTTGAAGTCAATAATGAAATAATTTTTCAAGAACATTTCCCACATGAGCCGGTTTTGGGATCTCACTAAACGATGTGAACAGAATCGAGTTATTTTCGTTGATTTCTGTAAGAGGATATTTTAGGAATATAATTATGAAATGGAGGACACATTATCAGAGTGTACTGTAGATTTAATCAGGAGCATCTTAACAGTATGGAAAGTTATGAAACCATGCTGAAATCAAATAACCTCAAACTGGCTCAAACAGAGAAAGACACTGAGGCCGAGAAATTAACAAGGCTGAGCAAGACAGAAGGAGGAAAAGAAATTGAGAGAGAGAGAGAGAGAGAGAGAGAGAGAGAGAGAGAGAGAGAGAGAGAGAGAGAGAGAAAGGGAGAGAGTTAATAAAAAAGACCAGATGTTGAAAAGTTCCTCCTCAGTGTTCCTGCCTCGAAGGTGCCAATGGTTTTTCGATCCATAATAACCGGAAACCTGGAAACGTCTTCGGGGAATTCGGAGGCGTCCCAATTTCCCGTCTTCCATTGGGTTTCACTGATTGGAGTATCTGACAAATCCATTACCCACAATGCTCCCTGTCACGAAAAACCCCTTCAGACTTTTGGAGGAAGAGCGGACAAGAATGTTGGGGTTTGATGTTTAAGAACGAAACACCAGGGCCAACTAGAAGGAGACAAATGATATGCTAATATAATGAGAAGCAGAAGAGGAACACAAGAGCTGGTGAAGAATCAACTGTAAGAAATGAAAGATAAATCATCATTATCATGTTTGTGTGTGTGTGTGTGTGTGTGTGTGTGTGTGTGTGTGTGTGTGTGTGTGTGTGTGTGTGTGTGTGTGTGTGTGTGCTATTCTAGGACAGAGCTTTGTTACAGATGAAAGCAGATTGCTGTGTGTGTGAGAGAGAGGATGTGGCCGCCTGTGCTGGTGTGTAAACTTGGCTCTGATCGGAGGATCCGTTTGGCACCTCACAACACAACAGGAAACGCTCGTTTACCCCCTGAAACCCCTTTCACTTCCCAAACTGCCTCCTGTACACCAACTAAACACAAACTCTTTACCCCAAACACCCTGTTTACCCTGAAAAAAGAACTCACCTACAGAAACACACTGTTCACCCTTGCTATTTCTTTTACACGAAAGATCTACGGTTACATTATTTCTCTTAATTTCTACCCTGAACACCACATACTATCCCTCCATGTCTCCAGAACAACCCTCAGGCCTAAAACCTCTTGTTTGGGCCCAAACACCAAGCCGAAATACCTATATGTTTGGACATACCTAAAAAATTTTGAACACATTTTCATAAAGACTGGCCAAAATACCATATAATTTCCCTCAATAAATGTATGGTAAGAACCCTATGATTTAGCTAGCATAACCGACTAGCCAAAACCCTTTCTTTATTCTCCAGACCATTTCCTTTTAATTACCATTTGCCTCAATCATTTGCGGTTTTTTTTAAGGCATTAAAAGGTTTTGTGCTCATGATAGTTGTAATAAAAACCAATCAGAGTTTAAGTCTTTAATATCATTCTATTAATAGATCAGTGTGCTGAGAGTCACATTCGAGTTGTAGAATTGGATTTTTCACATAAACTGAGGTGATTAAGAAAAGAGTTTTGTGATAAAAGTGATAACAGAAACATTATAGTTCTAATAAATCATAGCACTTTGGATACGCAAGTACATTTGAAGGCAAAAACTTTGTACTTTTAGTCAAGTACATGGTTTGTGTCCACTGATCTATCATAATTTCTACTCAAAAAACCTTTGAAAACCACTTGCTGCTGCATAAATATTGCTTCCTTTGGACAGCCTAAAAATACATAAGATTACTATGGATGGCTCCAATCAAGTAAACCTCAACAATGATGGAACTACATTATATAAACAAAAGTAATGGACCCCTGTTTTTTCCTAGCATGTGTGATTCTTCCCCAAATGTTGAGGCCCACAATTGTTTAGGACGTCTTTGGTAGCATTAATTTTTCCTTCACTTGAACTAGGAGACCCAAACCTGTTCCAGCAGGACAATGCTCCTGTGTACAAAGCCAATTCGATGAAGATATGCTTTACATGGGTTGGAGTGGAAGATCTCCTTCTATGAATCTCCACAAAATGTAATGGAACAACTTCCCAGAAGAGTAAAGCTTATTATAAGAGAAAATGGGGACTCAAAAATGAAGCACATACCAATCTTATGGTCAATTGTCCACAAATAGATTTCATATAGTGTAAATTGAATGGACATTCAGTGTCAGATGAGAATTAGTTCCCTTTTTTGAGTTTAGTCCCTCTCAAGGTTTCTTCCATCTCAGGTGGTTTTTCCCTCACCACTGATACATCTGACATGCTCATTAAAGATAGACTTTGGGACTGCTTTTGGACAACGTCCATTATTCAGAGTGCTATCAAAAAAAAATTTCATTGATTTTGATCCAATTAACACTTAGAAAGGCTTCTCGGTTGTCCGTCTTACATTTTTTTTTATGTCTTCAGGAACTTGTAATGACCCATTGTAGAAGCATAAAGTGTCACATTTTCTAAAAAGCTTCCAAATAGACCCCTTTTACTGGAAACCTTATTTATCCAAAGTATAATACATACAGAACACCTCTCCATTATAACCACCCCAACACCCAAGAGCCACGAAACACATAAGATTACCTCTGGAACCAATCTAGAATCGGTTCCTTTCAGGTTCCTGCAAATACCACAAGAAAGATTCAGGAAATGGAATAAAAAAATACTAGACAAATCCGATAGTCTTTGGTTTGAAAACCCAGTCAATGGGTTTCTTTTTTATTTCCACTGAAAGTCTTTAAAAACAATCCCATTTATGTTTCACATCACTTCAGTTCATATCCTTTCAATTGATTTCACAAGAATTTCATGAAAAAAAAACTGCACAAATAATTGAATAGATACAGTTCAAGACCAGCTAGTTGAGAAGGACGCGCATACTACAGTAATAAGATTAAGTACAGTTACTGAAAAATATTTCTCTAATAATATAAACTCTTCTTTTGGACTATTGATATCCATCGTGCATAGAACGATTCGGCTTGAGTTACGATTCAAATGGCAAAAAGCGTTCTCATTTTTAGAGTTTTTGCATCATGAATTACATTCACAAACCTATGCTGAGATTTTGAAAGACACATCCCTGAACCTCTCGCACTCCCAGAACCGTAAACGAACCTCGAGAGCACAGAGACCTCTTTTACCAAACACACTTGCTCTTAAAATCTGCATAACCACCTCCCAAAGCCATCATGCTTATCATTACATTCTTAATGAGTCTACAATACATCTGCTCCAAATTTCTTCTGGTCCCCAAATGTTCTTTACGTTCACTCCAGGCTGAACATCACTCCACACTAATGTACAGTTCGATCTCTCGACGTGACGCTGAGAACAATATCGTATCGAGATTTGTGGGGATTATTTTCAGAAATAAAAAGGAATATCAATAAGACAATGTCGCCTCTGTTTATTCTCTGAGACTTCAGGTAATTTGGCATCCACTTCAAAAAAGATTGAGCCGAGACAATGTAACAGGGAAACAGGGCGTACAACGAAAATCAGCCATCAAGATTAGAACATGTATTGTGGTAGGGGAATTTAGTAGCACT
Source organism: Silurus lanzhouensis (assembly GCA_039877035.1). Taxonomy (NCBI): domain Eukaryota; kingdom Metazoa; phylum Chordata; class Actinopteri; order Siluriformes; family Siluridae; genus Silurus; species Silurus lanzhouensis. The sequence continues at coordinate 497,525 of JBCEWE010000195.1, forward strand.
GCGATCCAAGATGGCCGACAGCAAAAAAAAAAGCTGAGCTGAGCGACTTACAGAAAGGCTATAAGAGCGAACGAATATTTGCATTTATGCTTGTTTTCTGCACCAAATGATTTCCAGTTTGCTAACAATAAAAAGAATAAAAATCCTTTCCCTGGAATTTCATAATTCTGAAGATTTCATCTAGCAACAATCGTCACATGAAAATCACAAGGCAGATTAAGTGCACTATCTACACCTGTTTTAATTGGTTTAGGAAGTGACCCATGTTGATTGTAATTGTGACCAGGTAGCTATTTAAGATAAACACTAAACTCCACTCCGTCTCACCACACTGCTCTCGGTATATAACAAAAAAAAGTCAAAAAGGCAAATCTGGAGAAGGATTGAGTAAACCTTGCAAGCGTCGCCTTTTTTTTCTTTTTAGGTTTCTATCTTATTTATCCAGCAGTTTTGGATTAAAACGGGACGAGACCTCGCGTCTATTCACGAGCGCACTCTATTGTTCGGCATGAATTAGAATAGGGCTTCGTTTCCACCGGAGGAACCATTAGCTGTGTCAGGCCGAGGGACAGATGACTCGGCGGTCATTAAGTCCACTTCCTGTTAGCTGTGTGAATAATGGAGAGTACTTCCTGTTTCAATCCTCCCACCTCGAAGAAATGCGAGGGGTCAATTTTTTTTTTCTATGTCTTCCTGCGCTTGTCTTGTGGAACGCATGGATTTCGGTGAATCCGGCGGTCGGTTTGACGCGTTGACTTGGTGGCTGTCGTGTTTTTGCGCTACATGGTTGCTAAGCTGCATGATCTATTTGGTTGTTTCATTTTAGTGGCACTAATTGTGACTAAAAAAGGAGCCTTTTTCAGATTCAGATTTATACTGTAGCGTCCGGCGTGGACTAACTACAATTGATAATCAGTTCAATTCCGCTATTTTATTGGCGTACCTGAGCACTGATTATGAGCTGCAACTAATTTCCTGCTAAACAAAATAAGTAAGGGTAACTAGAAGGGTAACATCTTATGCTATCATCGTTTTTGGAACAACCTTTTTTAGTTTGTGTTTGGTCTGGCTTTTGGATTGAACCTGTTTAAAGATATCATGGGCACGTATCAAATTTAAATTTGGACAAAATAGTTTTAATCTTCGCTCATGCAGTCCTTGAGGGAAATCTGCCATCCAAGTGGCGTGTTAGCAAAAAAATGCTGACTGTTGTGGGAGCTGTCAAATTGCAACACGGTTGGGAACATTTGCTGAGCGATTCATTTGCTTAAATTTTTGACTGATTACTAGCTAATATCTGTAACATGTTGACTTGTTACTTATTGTCTACTAGTTATGGTTAGTGAGATGTTATTGGTTTTCTTGTGTAACTTGTTCGTTAGCGCCACCTGCTCTCCGACTCGCGCTTCTTTTGGGGCGTCTCCTGTGAGGTCGGGCGCTCGACACCCATGATGTCACTCTCAGTCCGAAACGAATCAGAACCAGTCCCAGACAAGGCATGTCCGTTGCAACAGTGATCTCAGAGAACAAGGCGTGATCTCTGGAAACGATGGCAGGGCTATCGCTGGTCTCAAAGTCCCGAACGACTGCCAGAATCTCGTGACGTTCTGCCTGCTGGACCATCCCTCTGACATTGAGTACAGCGGAGACATGCTTCCTCCTGAGAGAGAGAGAGAAAAAAATCATCATTGTTTTTGTCTTTATTTTGCTTCATCAGATGGTCTTGAACTTATATCTTTACTCATCAGCTCCCACTCTACAGATTTTCTTGGCTAGAAGGAGGTGTGTTCTCATGTCAGTCCCAGTGAAAGAGGTGTGGCCTTTGCATCAGTCAGCCACTGTGATGGAGGCATAACATCTGCACCTATCAATCCCAGTGAAGAATCTGTAACGTGTGCATCAGTCAGTCCCAGTGATTGAGGGATTGACTCTATATCAGTCCAGTGACAGTGAAGGAGGTGTGTCCAATGCATAGGTCAGTCCAAGTAAAGTAGGAGGGTCTTACCACTATTTCTTCATGTTGTGAAAAATTATTTACATTTTATATCATCAATACAGCTTGTATTGTACAGTGTCTTGTAGTTTTCAGACTGAAGCACGAGCATCTTAAAAGCACTGATCAGAGAACAGATTCCCGGTGTGTATTTGATTTTTCTGATCAGGGACCAAAGATGGTCTGGTCTTATAGCCGTGATACTGAGACGATTATCAACAGGAGTGGTGAGTGAATGCAAGGGCATGGGCATGGCTTCGATCTCGTTACTGCAAAGTGTGTGTGTATAGAGCCAATGTCTTCATTGGAATGTTTAAGCATGAGTGTATATGTGGGTGGGGGTGTGTGGGGGTGTATCTTTAAGGAATGATGGCACCAGCGAGTCTCCTGTGACCTGGCAAAGAACAGGAAGTAGTCCACAGCCACTTCCTGCTGGCTGAGTTGACTTTTGCGTCAGCAAGCAGGAGCATTGCCAGCAAATGACAACACACTCATTTATATACACACATCAGGTTTTATTCTGTCAGAACAGCTGATTAGAAAAATGTATGGCACACATCAATCGATGTGTCCATGCGACCCCGTGGGCTGAATAACAGGATCATGGAATCACTCGCATTGTCTCTGTGCCTCTGTGGGTCTTTCTTACATGCATGGACCAACTCTAGACTGTGTTCTTTTTTTCTATCATTTTTCTCTTTTTTTAAAGTCCCAATCACATGATACTGATCACTAAAGTCCAGATGATCTGCTCTGCTGACAATTTAAAGCACTTTCCTGGAGTGGATTTAAGACTCTAAGTGCCCTGGCTGTTCCTCAAGTGCCGCCTCGTCTTGTGCCAGCCTCACCTCGGCCCCCCTTTCGCATGGAAGTTGGCACCAAGGCGCGCCACAAACCTCTGTCTCCACTGGGTGACTATTTTTGGCGAGACATTCTTAAGGGTTCAGGAAGGTGAAGGGTGTTGTGAAAAATAGCCGTTCTGCAGAGACAGGAAGAGGCCGGGGTCGAGAGGTTCACTTATTCCTGAACGAAGTGAGTCTGTGACAGACAGAGTTCAGAGCCGCTTGCTTCCGTCTGTCAGCTCAGCACTTCGTTATAAACGATGAAACGCTCGAGGTGTTAAGGGTCCGAAGAGATAATGCTGAGTAATGGGACAGGTTTCTGCTGCACTCTGCAGAGGAACGTCCTGTTTTTTTCTGTGTGTGTGTGTGTGGGTGTGTGTAAGTGTGTTTGTGTTTCATACCGAATATCTGGAAACTCCTTCACAAGCATCCCCACCTCCATCTGAATAGAGGGTGTGTCCTCCAGGAGGATGATGTCAGCCAGGTGACTGATCACATTATCCAGCCAGGAACAGGTAGACTCCTGAGAAAAAAAAAAGAATTGAAAAAAGAATTGAAAATTAGACAATCAATACTGTAGACCTGTGTACAAATGACAGATAAGCTTGAGGTTTGGACCTCAGACCCCTGAAAGCTTCCCCATAGGTGTTTCACATAGGCAGGAGCTATAAATACACCTCCGACACTCTCTCTCTCTTTCTCTCTCGTCCACACGCTAAATATTCTCTATGGAATTAAAAGCTTGTTTGGGCATTTCTGCGGAAACGGTCCGAGCTGCAGAAAGCCTTCAAAGACAGCAGGCAGGAAGTGCCCGAGTGGCCCACTTCCTGTTTTCAGTTAAGATGATGGACGGGTGATTTAAGTGTAGCACTGGACTGATAAGAATGGCGCTGCTTGTGCACATTTACCCAGACCCTCCAAAAAATCAAAACAACCTCAGCTGACTTGGGCTTTAACGTCCTGTCTCACATCTCGCTGAGATTCTGAGATCCACAATGAGGTCTGATTTATTCCATCAAAGAACACAAAGATTCATACATTATTACATTTGTGTATTTGTGTGTTTGTGTGTGTAAGTATATACCAGGTCTTTAAAAAGTGCTTTAAGCTGCCTGGCCTCGTCCTGCAGCCGGAATGCGAGTCTCTTCCTCATTTTGAGTGACGTGCAGATGACCCGCCCCCTCATGATGGCACGTATGTATTCCAGCATGACCCGCCTGTGCACCTCGTTCACTAGTGTCTGTTAATCAATCAGACAAATGTCAGTGAATCAAAGTCAGTGAGACAATAAACCAGAAAGTCATGAATCAAACGAGTCAGTGAGTCACATAGCAGGCGACGATTAAGCTAATCAGTATGTAAATGATTCAATGAGTCAACAAATCAGTGAGTCATAAAGTGTTTAAAAGTCTGTGAGACAACAAGACAAGGAGTCAGTAATTGAAAGAGTCAATGAGTCAACAAATCAATGAGTCAGTAATTTAATGACTCAACAAAATAATTATTCAAGAAATTAAAAAGTCAAGTTTTTGTTGTACCTGATAGGGTGGACAGTCCATCCTGCGGAACTTTTTAAAGTGCTGTTTGATGGAGGCCTCGATGCTTTCATACGCCTCGGTGTTGTTCAGCCATTTCTTTCTCAACAGTTTATCAAAGAAGGGCTACGGTGACACATATACACACACACACACTCTGCTAGACAACATACACAAACAAGGGCAGGTGTAAAGCCATATTTGTGTGTGTGTGTGTGTGTGTGTGTGTGTGTGTGTGTGTGTGTGTGTGTGTGTATATATGTGTTTGTGTGTGTGTGTGTGTTTATGTCTTACCCTAATGCTTTCGAACAGTCGGTCAGTGAGAACACGTACAGACTGGTTGATGATGCGGTCGAGTGATGAGTGCGCTCTGTGGGAGGAGTCTTCACTGCCGAGGGGATCACACTGCCTACAGCGCTCCACAAAACTTCTACACACACACACACACACACACACACACACACACACACACACACACACACACACACACACACACACACACACACACATATTAGATTACATTTAAATTCACTTGCGGTGATGGTATGTGTGTGTGTGTATGTGTGTGTTTGGTGTTATTTTGTGTAAATCAGGACAGCTGACCTGAAGGGAGGGACACAGTTGGCCAGAGCGATGGTGCGGGACACATAACCATCAGCTCGATCCCCAAACTCCGCCTGAGTCTCGTGAAACATCTCCACCTTCCTCTGGAAACTAAACACACACACACACACACACACAAATGATTGCCAAACTAGCACTTGCTATAACCATCATATTCAACATATATCATCATCATCATCCTAGTCCTCACCTGTGGAGGAAGTCAGCTAAACCTTTCAGAGTGCACCGGGCCACTCGAGCTCCCAAAGGCTGACTGACACCAGTCGATCTGTCCAGGTCCACCTTCAGCCTCTGTAAACACACACACACACACACACACACACACACACACACACACACACACACACACACACACACACACACACACAGACACACACACACACACACACACACACACACACACACACACACACACAGAATATTCTTTATGTACAAGTTACAATCTACATTAATAGCAATGCCTGATAACTTTAATAATAATGAGGTCCAATCACTCATGCAAACAGCATCTGACCACTCAAGGAAACAATAATGTCCGATTGTTCACACTACAAAAAATGTCCAATCAATTGGTGTAATAATAATATTTAGCTACTCATGCAAATAATTAGTCCAATCCGTAATGGAAATAGTAGCATCTGAAGGCATTGGGCTTTGGATCTAAAGGTTGTGAGTTCAGATCCCAGCCACACCCAGCTGCCACCTCTGTGCCACTGAGCAATTTAGCCACACGGTGAGGAAGCCTGGGGTGCAGTCAGCATTCCAATTCATCACAAAGGTGTTTAATAGGGTTAAGAGCTCTATAGCAGGAGATCTTCCAGTCTAAATCATAGAAAGCAGATCTTTGTGCACAGGAACATTGTCAAGCTGGAACAGGTTTGGATGAAAATTTCATGCCACCACATCCAAGGACGTCCTGAACAACTGTGTGGCTTCAACTTTGTAATAACAGTTTGGGGAAAAACCCCAAATGGCTGGAAATGCTGCAAACTTTTGTTCATATTGTATCTGACGACATTCAGGTATAATATGTAAACACTTGCCACATTTGTTTGTTTTCTATTTATTTATTACATTGCACACACTATCACAATATCTATGCACTATTTTTCCCTTGCACAGTGTTTACAAAGTTTTGTTCCTTTTTATTTATATTTTGTTGTATCTAGAAGCTTCTGTCACCAAGACACTGACAAATTCCTATTGTGGTTCTGATTCCACACTCGTATGCAAGTGTGTGTGTGTGTGTGTGTGTGTGTGTGTGTGTGTGTGTGTGTGTTTTACCTGTATGATTGAACGTGCGAGGCCGGACTGGTACTCCTCAATGTGTAAAGTCTGAGCCCATCGCTTCTCTTCATCCTCCAGAACCTGACAGAGCTCCATAGTTACTTTATCCTACACAAACACACCCAACCCGACACACAAACACAGTGATACATTGTAATTAATTACGCATAATTGCTATAAAGCTCACAGCAGTTAATAATAACCTTGTAATGAACCATGGAGACTGTAATTACATAGTAGTGTTAACATTGATGCTTCCTCTCATTAGCTTAATACAATCTAAAGTCACAAATCTACATCACAACTGTCCATGGTACTGAACTGAAATTTCACTTTGGCTTTGGATTTATTCAGCTGTATGTCAGTGTGTTAGGGTGTCTATCATGGTATATGTCTATATGTGTGTAATAGGTTTGTGTGTGTGTGTGTGTGTGTGTGTGTGTGTGTGTGTGTGTGTGTGTGTGTGTGTGTGTGTGTGTACCCAGACGGTGTCAAGACACTCTTGCTCCAGTCTGTCCATGACCTCGGCAGGAAGCAGTGGCTCGAGAGATCCACAGTCTATAGACCCCATGGCACCCACAACGCCCAGCACATCCCTGCAACACACCCCTACAGTCAGCCGGAAGTCTGCCCAGAATTGACAAGCTGGTAATATGTGTAGTCGTGTGTTTATTTTATGGAAACTGATCATGTGCTCTATTGAAAGTTTTTAAAGGTGAATTTAGAAATTTTTAGAGCCCCCTTTGGCCTTTGAGGTGAATTACATTTACAAAAAACCCAAAAGGACATACTGGATCTTCACTAAATAACATAACACTTACAACAGTTTATCTGTTTTAGAGGAAAGTGCTTATTTCTGGACCAGAAAAAGGAAACATAGTGTAAGTCTAAAATGGAGCCTCATCTTCTGCAAAGAATACTGCAAACCAGTTTTTCCCAACACAGGTTTTAGACATCTTAATAATTTTGTTAGGAAATCTTTCACAGAAAATTTTTAAATGAATGTCTACCTGTTGTAGATGTTGTAGACCCAGTCAAGCAATGAGTAGATATCAGTGATCTGCATTTGGCCTGCGGTGATGGTTCGGAGACGTTTGGCCACGCCTCTGTGGTAGCTCTGCATGTACACCTGGAACACGGAGAACTCTTTCGGATACACTCCTACTACGTTCCTCCGTGCTGCATCCATGTCTTCCACCACTCTGCTTCTTAGCCGATCCAGGAATATGCTCATCTGTCCTGCTGCGATACCCCCATGCTGTGGAAGTGACCAATCAGCTGCTTCTCCCACTGCCTCCGCCCATTTTTGCCTCAGCCTCCTTGGACGCTTGCTGGAATGGACCCCCTCAAACATGTTGGACAGGGCCTCCTGGCGCTGGTCAGAGCGGGGTCTTTCGTGAAGGTCTGACTGTTCCTTCTCATGCAGATCAGGCTGTGTCCCATTACGGTGCTCGGATTGAGCCTCTTGGCGTAGGGTCCAGATGCGGTCGGCATGCTCCTCCTGCTGGATCACAAGAACGACTAGGCCAAGCTGGGGGCCAGCACATGGTTGCCGTAGGGACTCGCGTACCACATCCCACATTTCTCTCTGCAGTGCCTCATGGAGCAACTCAACATCTTTAACTTTCCTTAAGCTCGCGTCCCAGGGGCTCGGAATCTCATCATCACACTGGCCCACCAGGGAAAGCCACAGAGGCGAGGACGGTGGGGGAGTTGTAGCAATGGTTGTAGGGGTGGTGGGCGGAGTTTGCAAAAGGGTAGGGTCAAGTTCACATTCTCTCTCCAGCTCTTGGATGTGGGTGTCAGCCAGCAGGAGGTCTCGCTGATTCACCAGCTGCAGGATTTCAAGGACTGGACAAATAAGAGAAATGATTTCACATATATAGCGATTTCTCAGAACTCCTAATGGTAGGTGTTAATGAGTGGGATGTTCAAGCATGACTTATAAGATGCACCCTTCAACACCCAGTCTTGAATGTTATTGAGAGTTATTAAGGCTAAATGTTTTAAAGTAAAAATACGTAAGAAGTATGAAAATGAATTAATATGTTTTAACATGTTTAATAAGTTTTCTCAGAAAACCTGTTAAGTATTTTTAAGTTTACATTATGTAGCTAGCAAACAAAATATATCAAGACAAACACAAATTACTTGCTTTCCGATTGCTGAAAATACTTTTGAAGTTTCTAGAGTTTTAAAAGCACTGGAGCTACACAGCTAATGTAGCAAACTTCTCTTATTTGCTAGCTACTTTCGATTTATAGTTTTAATTATAACTAGAGCGGCAGACTGGTACATTTGATTTTATGGCCTGAATTAATGCCAAATAAAACCCACGGCCAGAGTGTTCAGAATGTGATGAACGCATTATGTCCTTGAGTGAAAATGTGTTGTTTTGTCATTAAGGGTGTTCTCCAGGTTAGAACACTCTGAGCGTTGAGGCAGCTTCTGGCGAGAGTCTTATCAGAAAACAGATCCGCAGCCCAGTGAACGTACGTCGTTTCCTGGCTTTTTTCACCGTTGATTGGCGATGACTCAGATGCACCTTAAGACCTCAAGGCTACTTATTAAGTGCAAAGCATTGTGGGGTAGGCGGCAAAGTTGTCGCATGCAGACTTCCGGCTCGTTAGCAATCCGAACACAAGCCGATGAGCTGCCAATAAAGGAATCAGGGTTCACAGGTGTACAAACTGCTGCTCACATAATACGCCACTGTTTAAGCATTTAGGTCAGCGAACTTTGTGTCTCACTCGGATGAGGAATACAAGAAGGCGTCAGTTGGGTCAGGACCTGGTGTTGATTCTTTCTGATGTTCTGACTACAGAACAGTGACGCAAGTGGACTGAGGAAAGACGGAGGTCAGGGCATGTAGATGTTGTCACTCTTGGCTTTCTCTTGCTCTTTCTCCGGTTCCCATTCTCAATGCCCCTGTTTGTTTTCTTGCGTGAATCAGTGCTAAGTCATTATTCAGAATCAGACTCAATTGCACTCAATCATGTACGGTACACTTAGCAAATTTAACCTCTGCGTGATACGACCTACAGAAAAAGGTGCACATACTTTAGAGCACAACGCAATTCTTTCTTTGCATATCTCAGCGATGTTTGGAAGCTGTGGTCAGAGTGCAGGGTCAGTCATGATACATCGGCCGTGGGGCACTTGCTAATAAGAGCCTTGCTCAGGGGCCCCAAGAGTAGCAGCTTGGCAATACCGTGGCTTAAACTCCTGACTGCTTATCATCACTGCTAACTGCAAATTATGTTTTAAGGTGTTCCGACAAAATGTTAAACAGCTCAAAAATAACGTTAAGGGCGAGAGCATAAAACGGACAAAAGTTCTCACCTGAGAGTGGCTCCCTGCGTTTGATAGGAGTCTCCTCCTCTGGGCTCTCAAGCTCGGCCTCCTGGGAGTCACGGCTGGTCAGAGAGTCTCCACGGAGTTTGCTTAGGCTCCGCAGGAACGAGGGTCGGCGGTGGGCGTCCTCGTCATCCTCACCGTTCACCTCATCCTCGGGGAGAGACTCTCTACGCTCACTCTTCTTCTTTCGGCCCGCCAGCCTGGACAGGGGAAAGATGGAGGAGATGAGGTCAAGACAGTTATATAACAAGTAGAAATCATACTTGGATTGTTCAGTGTCACTTCATTTTAGTACAGGATCAAGAGGATTTTCATTTATAGTAATATACGGTCTGGCCAGGCTCACCCAAAAGCTTTCATATTTGCCAACAAACCCTTCAACTGTATTATTATGAAAACTGCCATATTGAAAATGTATTCTCGTTACACCATCCTAACCCACCGCCCCCTTCAGGAAGGATATTTATAAAATTTAATTTTGACTTTGTGTGTGTGTGTGTGTGTATGTTTTTTTGTTTTTTTACAAATGACCTGTAACAACCATTTATTTCAGAAAGACCGCACAAAACCTACGTAACATTACCACGTTAAAATCTTTTTTTAGCTTCTCTTCACATTTTTCAGGCCCTGAAATGATCTCCCGCACTTTAAAGAAAAAGCTAGCTTACGATGCAGTATACTGGTTAAACAGAAGGGATGGGGCTGGAGAATGAGAGGAATTGAGTGGTTTTTATTGTTGTTGTTCATTTTTCCATCAAAAAAAGCACTAAAGGTTACAAATAGCTGCTTTAATTTTGTCAAAAGATTCACTCGCTTGAAGACTTAGACGTAGGTAGGAGGAGCTGACGAAACAGACCCTGCGTTCATTCCCATGATACCAGCGCTTCCGCCTTTTACAAAGATCTATAACTAAATTTTTTAAATATATTTCATCTGCTCTCTTCAGGAGTGTTTCCCCAGGCATGTGTTCTTAAGCCAGTTTCCTGAATAACTCCATAAGCATTAATTAAGCAGCAGTAGGGGTGAACGGACGTGACCTGAGCATTTCATTGTGTCCCTCCTGTGAAACGTTTTTCTGTGTATTATAAATAAACAAACGGATGTGTGTTTGTGTGTTTATGATGGGAGAGAGACACAACCCACTGCACCAGGGGAAACAATGTACCAGGTATTAATAGAGCCAATCTTTCCACACAGAGCTACCACATACATACATTCACACACACACACACACACACACACACACACACACACACACACACACACACACACACACACACACAAACATACAATCAGCGCTAAACAAGCTAATTATAGCCAGCAACATTTTAAAGACATGGATTGGTGAAAAATGATTCATGGAGAAATGTTGGTGGATCATTCATGACGTTGATAATGCACATAAGATATGTAGCTAATAATTACCCAAAATCTTTTCCATTAACACACACACACACACATGCTAACATTCTTTAAATAAACAATTCACTGACCTCAGCAAGGTCATGATCTCCTCGGATGCTCTCCTATGATTCTTCTGTTTCTTCTTCTTCTCCTTCCCGGTAGTGGGCGTTGCCGGGAGGGTGTTGCTCCACACGTTTCTTCCGGTCATGCGCAGCCCCTTGCTCAGTTTCCCCAACGTCTTTAGGGGTGATGAGCCACAGATTCGCTCCAGGGTCCCTCTTAGAGGAGAGCTGCCCTTTGACCTGTCCGTGACCTTCAGGCTTCCGTGCAGCTCGGCATTCACCTCGTTTTCCAGCGCCTCGCCATCACGCGACGAATTTGTCAGGTCCTGTCCTCTCGCCCATACCCCACTTTCTCCTTCATTCCATCCCACGTCCAGGTCTATGTCGTCAAAAGGGTTGAGGCTGTCCGGCAGAAGGATGAGTTCACCGTTGCCATGGTTACCCTGCAGCGTTGTTTCGCTGTTTTCATGGTTGTTCTTAAGCATCACATCACTGTTGCTGAGGTTACTCCTCGACCTCCCGGGGAGCTTCTTCAGGATGGGCATGTTGGCTCCAGGAAGGGTTCAACACTGGGAAACAAAATGGCCGTGCGATCGTCCTGTCAACAAGAATTTACAAATTTAGCATTTTATACTGCATTTTATATGCTCCTGATAGAGAAATGGGACCACAAACACTTTTACTGTTTCGCAATGTCACTAGGCACCCTAATTTTACTGATTTTCATCATTTTCGATTGACCACGACTCAAATAGAACATAAATACAGATCTACTTACTAAGAGTGGGACAAACATCTCTGAAACAGCAAAATTTACCTCAGAAAAGCTGGTTATTTCAAGTCAAGTCAAGTCAGGAGGCTTTTATTGTAATTTCCACTATACACAGTGGTACACAGTACACAGTAAAAAATAAACAACGTTCCTCCAAAACCCTGGTGCTACACTAAACAACAACATAGAGCTACAACACAACACAAAGCTACATAAAGTGCATCGAGTGCAACCTCGTGCAAACAGTGCAGACGAAAAACAGTACAGACAGACAGACAGACAACACAAGACTGTGTGGGGCAATACACAAAACACAAGAGAGCGTTGACCAGTCAACCTACTGTATACTCTAGCTAGCTGAGATTATAACACTATATAACTGCTGTTCGCTTGATCCAATTAAACTATGAATTTCGTGTGGAACCTTCTGTAAAAAATGAGTGGAAACGTCTGAATGTAGCATGACAGCAGATCTAGTGGGCACCGATTCATCGTTTGTTGTATATCATAATGGGAGAAGACGACTTGCTAAGAATAAGCAGGTGCGTTTTCTGTGCGTTTGCTTTGCTTGGCATGAGCACTAGTGTTTGTTGAATTAGTGCCGTGTTTTCACTCCAGGGTCTGGAGGTGTATCCTCTTCCAATATTTTTATCTCGAATAGGAAACCGGACTCATAAATATTGTACGCCTGAGAGGAAAGCGCTGTTTATTTCTCTGGTAATATGTGTGTGTTTTAACGCCGGTTTTTAACATAAACAGCAAACGGAGGGGGAAAAAATGGTGTTCTGTTTGGCCCTGCCAGCTGCACAGGACCTTCAGATCGAGTTATAAAGCCAAACAAGTACTGGAGTAGCTTGTAACTTGAAATGTATTTTGGCTAACAATGTAAGGTTTCGAGACGAAGGTTTGCCCATGCTAAGTATCTTGGTTCGTAAATGCTAGTATGTGAAAAAAGGGAGTTGGTTCAATGATATACAGAATTACCAAGCTGGCAAACAGAGCACAATAAAAAAAAGTGATTGGTCAGTGAAGAGTGGATGATGTTTGAAAATTTCTTGCCGTTAAATAGCTTCTTGCAATTAGCGGACTGACTGAGAACATTTTTCTACACACTGTATGTGTGTGTGTGATTGTTGAGCATTAGCTACCCACATTAACAAATTTACAAACAACTGAAAATTCTTTCTAATAAAAAATAGAAATTTCTATCAAATCATTTTTTTTCTTTCTAAATATTAAGTGCAAGACTAGATTTGCCAAAGAGGGAAAAAACTCTTTGCAACACACACACACACACACACACACACACACACACACACACACACACACACACACAAACACACACACGTATTCCTTCACACACCTGTTCCTACAGGAAGGTCTCTCCCTAGCAGATGAGATGTGTGTCAGCATGTGGATGTTCATACATGTGTCAACACTTGCCAGTCCCTTACACACACACACACACACACACACACACACACACACACACACACACACACACACACACACACACATACACACACAATCACACACTCTGACAGATACAGGGTATGTATTGGCTCTGTGTGTGTGTGTGTGTGTATACAGTTGATGCTGACGTCTTTACAGTGTGCGGCTCACAGAGAGTGTGTGTGTAGTCAATACAGGCACTTCAGGAAGCCCAATGGGTCGGGATACGGTGTGTATAAAGCCGCAGATACTGAGGTTATATAACCGACACAACGTTTCATGAAAGGGACGAGAGAATGAAAAACTCACTTTTAACACAACACAGATGTTTTAGAGTGACAAAACACACACACACACACACACACACACCCAAAAGCCTGGTCTGAAGATACCTTTAAATATCAATATCAATATCCCTGCATTATAAGTCTTTATTGATTGATTGATTGATTGATTGATTTTTTTTAAACAAATCATAGCTATACAATAATAATATAATAAAATGTGCCAATTAATTATCAGGTGGTGTTTTTTTATTTCAATTAAATTCGAGTTAATTTCTAAAGTGCTTTTCACAATTGTCTCAAAGCAGCTTTACAGAATGTAGAACAAAAATTCACTTATAATTAAATGTGTGTGTATTTATGACTGATGAACAAGTCAGGGGTACTTTAAAACTTTTAAAGGAACCTGATTTTAAATCGTTATTTGGGTGAAACCAAGAGTGTGATTATAAATCATTACAAACACCAGACAGTGAGAAATATCAAGAAACATCAGCACCGGAGTGTGTGTGTTATAAACACACATCCAGGATCAGTAACGTCGACCAAAATGTAGCATTTAATTGCTATACAAGAGTGTTGTAGGTTATTTAACCGTAGCAGGCATGACAACAAATAAATGAAACTTATAATAGATAAATAAACAAACAAGCAAATAAATAAACACAAAATATATATATATATATATATGAATGGAGCAGATACATTTGATCTAAAAACTAGTGCTAGAAAACTTTAATTATTTGAGTTTTTAGGTAAATATATGATTCTGCGCTCGTGTGTGTTTTCAGTAGTTTGCTCATAATATCTTCAAAATATGATCTTTCAGATCTCAGCAAATGAATTAAACCATTGATGCAATAAATACATTTGAAAAAAAAAACTGTAACTGAGGAGAAAACTAGACCTCAAGTGCTTCGTTAAGGCTGAACAGTTAACACACTGATGCTGGAGATTCCCATTGAAAGATCACAAAGCAAAAGTTTACACACCTGCATGGAAGTGAAAAGTTTTTGCACCCTGCAGCTTTAAACAAATCATGTTTTAAAAGATTAACATTCAAACTGTTGTAGTTCATTTATCTTTGCAGAAAAAAGTCATATTCATTATGAACATGCACACACACACACACACACACACACACACACACACACGCCTACGCCTTACCTTCAGCTCCAGTGGACATACGCTTCACTTCTGTGCCATTCCAGTGTGTGAAGGTCCACAGAAGGAGTGAGGGTGTGAGGGTGTGTGTATGTGTGTGTGTGTAAGTGTATGTGTGTGTATGTGTGTGTGTTTCTTCTTCAGAGGTGCCAGACAGGTCTGATGGAATGTCGGCCACCGGCACTTCGTTTGCTTCCAGATGCTGATGTGTTATCCTGAGGAAACAGAGGCGCCCTCCCTAAACAAACACACACATACATAATACACACACATACAGCACATAATACACACACTCACCCACACGCACATATATATACACACACACACACACACACACACACACACACACACCACCTCAGTGACATGAACAGTGCGAACGTTGTGAACTTGGCGCTCATGGCAGACGTTTTGTTCACGTTTGTCTTTATAACTGAATTCTGCATTCTGATTGGTCGGAGGTTGTAAATTGATACATGAATTCATGTCATTTGAAAGAAAGAAATGAAGGAATAGTTATACACTATAATAGAAGCTTGGGCTAAATAATAAGCGGATTTGTTTCGTGTGAAAGTCCTGTGAGTTGCTTTTTTTTCAGTAAGGAGATGTTTATTCGACATTTATGGAAGGAGCCTTCAGTGTCTTTAAAACAGCTTTACAGAGATAAAGAGTATAACATTTTATTTAAATTGTTCATAAGTTTATTTCCAATGAGTGAACCAGTGTCAAGACAAAAGCTGCCTGTGATAGAAAACTTAAGAAAAACCCATCCTCATCTTTATATACCCCTCATTCTCTACACATTATATATATATATATATACACACACACACACACACACACACACACACACACACACACACACACACACACACACACACAGCATATACATACTTACTGTACTTTTGCACATTTATTTCTGCTACAGTCCATATATCTATTTCTTTTTCTATTTTATATATTATTTTATATTTATTTCTCTTTTTCAACAGTCTGCACATTTTTTTTTTATATCTATTAATTTATTTATCTGGGTGCAAACAAATGTCTATTTATTACAGTTCCATTGTTGTTTACTGTTCAGTGATTGACGCCTAAATGAACAGTTTGAACTGCAGTCCTGAACCATTGGACCAGACTGATGATATTAATTACAGCCCAAACCCATCCTTAAATTTCTTCAGTTGCTCAGTAAATTCATGAATCTTTAGACTGCTCATGTGGAACCATCCTTTCACAGTGTCTCTTATTTAAGGGAACTCTATCTAGAGGTAGGGGGTCTGGATGAATCAGGTGGATCCAGAAAGAAGAAAGTCACAGAAACTCTCGTTAAGGACGAAGCTAAATTACCTTATATACCTGCCCGATTATAATTGATACACACATTTTCAACACGGTTTTACTATAATATTCTGTAAAAAAAAATGTAAAAAATGAATTAATTATTAGTTGCTTCAAAAAAAGAACATATTCATATTGGAAAACCAGTAACAGCATAAACTTTATTTTTACCATAACTTTATCAAATTCAGAAAAGATTCCCTGCAAAAAACTCGGAAAAGCCGACCTAAAGCCTGCTATTGACTGCAGAGTGTAGATAAATATACTAGGAGCAAAAGACAAGTCTCAGAAAGTTTTTGAGGGAAGTGATAATGCAGGTGGTGCAGATCATCTCAGAAACTCATAAATCAAATATGATACATTTGGCGTTATTGAAAACTGTCTCCACTTCTCTTCTACAACCATAATACAGAAACACCATGCTAAAAAGTTCCACCAGGAAACTTACAAAGAGGGTCACCAAACAACAAGAGCTCAAAATGTTCTACAAATATACGGTTCTCTTTGACTCGTGTTAAATATTCGACCATGTTTTTTTTCCTACAGTTCAGATTGGTATTTAGATTGAAATCCTCTGTTTCATGATGCACACTTTCAAAATCATCATATAAGATATTTCTGTCTATGTACACTTTCACATGTTCTCACTGTGCTCTCAAACTTGTTTCCACCGCATTCTTGGGTTCTTGGGTTCTTGGGTCCCCCCCCCCCTGATCTTGTGATCATGGTCCTGTGATTGTGTCCAAACCCGATGTGTACAGTGTTTCCAAATCAACTGCAACTCTGATCAGCGTGAAGCTCTTAATGATGCTGGTAGAATAAACAGCACGCCATGTTTTGTTTGCTTGTCCTGTTCTCCCCCCTGGTGGTCGCCCGAACTTAGTACAGGAGGTGAAACAGCTTCAGCATAGTCCTTGAGAAGATCGGATAATATATCTCGCAAAACTGAGTCCAACCCTCAAATTTCAGCAATTATTTTTATCTTCTCAGAGTCTGTTTTTTTGAAGCAGCTTCTGCGCTTGACACACAGCGCGAGGACTCGACTTCTTTGATGGACCCTTGCGAAGTCTGTTCCTTTCTCAGATCCTCAGAGAGTCTCAAAGCACCACATTGTAACTGCTTTAATACAAGATACACACATTTGTATGGTCTTGTCAAGCAGACAAAAACATCAACATGATGAATAGGACAAAGGACTTTGCATGGTTACATGATGTACAGCTGTTAGCATTGAGGGTGGACTCACTTTAATTGCCAATTATTTAGACAATAATGTCTGTATGTGGAGTAAAATTTAGAGGAAAGTAAATATGTGCTGATATATAAACTGCACATTGACAAATATATCCACGTTTCATTTCTTTAGAGAAGTATATTGAGAAACTATACTAACATGGCTGCTGAAATGTGATGGGTGTATTTACTTTTAGAGATACTGTATATGAGGAAACTAGCTAGCAGACTGACAGCAATGTTAGACAAGCTAATGTCACTTATTTAGATTATTAATATGCAAGTAATATGAACGAATGCGTTTTGTAATATAAAATAAAACCTCACTTTAAAACTACAATTAGTGTATAAATATTTTATTTACATTATTTTCCTATAGCTTACATATAAACTAGAGAACATGTCTAGCCGTGCTATAGGTTTGCTAAGAGAGCTAGCTAGCTAGTTTCCTCAGCAAATTGTAGCAATTTTAGACCACGTATTTTTATTTAACAAACAAAAATAAATAAATGAATGCCCTCGTAATCATTCAAATTCCAAACACATTCAATTTCAGTTTATTCACATCTTTATTATATTTGTTAACATCAGTAAATCTTATTGGTTAACATCACATCGAATTATTAGCGTTATTGTAGCACATCCCTCAGTGGAGTAAGAACTCGGTGTAGCACAGATCTGGTTTTAGGAGTTTCTTGCGCTATTTACAATCGTTTTCAAAAAGTCATTTAAAAAAGGTATTGAATGAAAAAAAATAATCTAATCCCCACCATGTTTTATTTGATCTAAATGAAGGGAAGAATTCACTGTTCAACTTTTTACTGGGGTTTCGAGGTTAGTGGATCCAACAAGTAATAAAAAATCTATTTTTTTTCTTCTGTTTGTTTGGGGGGAAAAATGACTATGTTCTAGGACGTCCTATAAGCTGTAAATGAAGACCAAACTGTACTGAGGAAGGTTATGAAGACCAGCACTTGGACTTCTGCTGGGAAAAAAAGGAACCAACAGAAATCATTGTAGAAATCCTAATGGTTTCCAGTCCACTTCATTTCATGAAATTTATAACACTATATAATGAAATCTCACAGTGTTTCATTGATCTACTTCACAAGAATATAAACTCCTTTAATACTGTATCAGTGGTATAAGGGTTTTGTGCAGTTAGAAAAACTTTGAAAAATAAAGTGACTCGCTACAAGGTTTAAATGTTTTTTAACTCGGTGTGAGCGTGACGAGAGGAAAGCGTCATGTGTGGAATCGTAAAGGTTAGTGATCACGTCGTGTCCGTGAATAAGAGACGCCTCCGGAGGTTTGGAGCAGTTCGCTGCTCCGGTGCATTACAGGATATGGCTACAGGGTCTGGTGGGTTCGCGCTTGATGGTGCTGTTGTTGGCCTCTGTGTTGATGATGGTGGTGCACATTGCCATGGTGATGGGGGTAACTGTGGAGACTGGGATGGCCGATGCCTTCTTTTTGAAGCTCTTCCTGTTTGTGAAGACCGTGCAGCATCTGGAGAAGCTCGCTGATGAAAGGCTGTGAGGAATTTTTACACACACACACACACACACACACACACACACACACACACACACACACACACACACACACACACACACACACAGAGAATTTGAACAATTCCAGTGAAAGAAGACCTTTGTGCTGATGGAGCAAAGACGAGACGGAGAGAGTGAGGATGAGAAAATGAACACTGGTGACTGTACGTTGAACTTCTAATTTAGGTGTGAATTCATATCAAACCCAACACACCTTCTAACAGCACAGAGAGGTTGTAGGGGGTGGGTGAGGGAACGATGATGGACAAGCAAAGGAACGAATGCTAAGCATGGATCTACCTCACATGAACCTGTCACACCTACAGCCCTGTCTCCTTTGTCCTCCACAAATAAAGAGCTACTGTTACCTCAAAGTTCAAGACTCTCCGTAAGTTATCGGAATATTGGAAACAAATGTGTGTGTGTGTGTGTGTGTGTGAGAGGAGAGAGAGAGAGAGAATGTATGCACATTGAGAACAAACGGCCGTTGTTGGAAACAAGAACAAGCGAGTGACAGTCAGTGCAGGTTCCTTGAGAATGAAAGGAGACAAAATGAAAAATGTGGAGGAGCTTTCATTTATCATCACTGTTTTTGTTGTGATATCAGTTGTTATCTTTGTTCCTTGGTGTTTTGGCAATGCTGCACTGTATTTAGACGAAATAAATAAGAAATGGAGTGGAAGAGAGCGAGAAAAGGATAAGAAGAGAGAGAACAAGATAGATTTATGAAGAAAGAGCAATGGATGGAGGAATAAAAGGGGAGAAAAAGAAAAAAAACACAGGACTTTTGAAGGGAGTAGAGGAAAAAGAGTTAGAGAAAGAAGAATAATAGTGCGACTGGAAATGAGAGAGAGAGAGAGAGAGAGAGAGAGGGGGGGGGGGGAAGGAAGAGTCACAGACAGATACACTGATAAGACAGAAAAAGACAGACAGACAATAAATGTGAGAGCGGTAGATAGAGAGAGGACTGTACCTGTGTGTTATTCTTGCAGGTCTGCAGCAGCTCCTACAGCACAAAATAAATATTTACATCAATAAATAACGAATAATAACAACAACAACAACAACACCACCACCACCACCACCACAAACATTAAATTATAATTTCAAATATTAGAAATAAAATATCTGGAAGCGTCTTTTTAGTTTTGAGTTCGGAAGTGTGAGTGACACCTGGAGTTTCTGTGCTCTTTCTTCATCACTCTGCAGAACCAGCAAGTCATCAATGTCAATCTCTTCTGGCATTTCATCCTCCTCCTACACACACACACACACACACACACACACACACACACACACACACACACACACACCAGATTTGTATCACTGTGTGTCAGACTGCACAGCATGTGAACGCTGGAAGGATTTAAACCGCGCATAAAGATCAGCGATCTCCTATTCCTACATCTCCTGAACTCGAGTAGAAGGACAAATTTCCTTTCTACTTTCCCCAAAGTCAAAATGAAGCACTTCTTTTTACGTTTCTATTCGAGTAAAAGTACAGGCAGGGATTTTATTTAAAATTGTTAAAAAAATGTAAACTGCTGATGTTCAGAAATGTTAATAATAATAATAATAATAATAATAAACTGTTATTAAAAAAAACAAGCTATTTTGTGTTGCATTTCTTCCTCCGACCTGTAACTGAACCTGCACCGAAAATGAACCGAACACTGACTTAAAAACTGAGATACGTAACGAAGCGTGAATTTTCTGTACCGTTACACAACTAGTATATGTGCAGTAATAATGGGTCAACGTTTCATTCTCTTGCAGTCTCTCACTCACACACACACACACACACACACACACACACACACACACACACACACACACACACACACACACAGTGAGAGAATTCTCACTCCACACTGTAGAACTGTGGGGTTACGCCCATTTACTGGATGCAGCAAAGACTAAAAAGTGAAAATACTTTCAAAAAGTCTACTAGTTTACATTTCAACTGTATATTTCTTTTTCTTCCAGCTCAAATCTGAGCAGAACTGAGAGGTAAAACTCTTATGGAAAAACCTGATGTTCCCCTTGGGGAATACGAGACATTTTTATACACTATATTTAAACATCCTGTTCAGAAATTATAATAAACTGTGTTATAAAAAAACGACAAGCAATTTTGTGTTGCATTTCTTCCTCCTAACTGTACCTGTAACTGTACCGAAAACGAACTGACTTAAAAACCGAGATACGTAACGAACCGTGAATTTTGTGTACACACACACACACACACACACACACTCCCACGTAAATTTTTAATCAATAATAATTTTTGTTTGACTGATGCACTATGTCTCAAATCAGTGGTGCTTCATCTTCATGATATTCAAGTTTGGTTTCATAATAAACATGTACATTTAGAACAGATACAAATGTGCGATTATTCACGATAAATATTTTAATCGATTGACAGCTTTATAAATACAGTGTGTAAATACGCACAGTATATTGTCAAAAGTTTGCAGACATCTGGTCAAATGTATAGTATGAGTTTTTTGATCATCGCATTCCACATTTAATCCCAATTTGCTCTTCTAACTCCCTCCACTCTTCTGGGAAGATGTTCCACTAGATTTTGTTGTGTGCTTGTGGAGTGTGTGTTCATCAGACATAAGTGTGTTAGTAAAGTCAGGTACAGATGTAGGTGAGGTGAGGAGGTCTGGGGTGCAGTCAGCATTCACATTCATCCCAAAAGTGTTCAGTAGCGTTTAGAGATCTATAGCAGCCCACTA
The DNA here is from genome assembly GCA_039877035.1 of Silurus lanzhouensis. Classification (NCBI taxonomy): domain Eukaryota; kingdom Metazoa; phylum Chordata; class Actinopteri; order Siluriformes; family Siluridae; genus Silurus; species Silurus lanzhouensis. Next base: position 519,172 of record JBCEWE010000195.1, read on the forward strand.
AAGATCTTCCTCTTCAATCGATGTAAAGATCTAAATTTAGATACTTCCAAGTTCAAGTGAATGGAAAATTTTATTATACAGCATCCAAAGAAGTCCTGTACAAATGTGTGCCTCCGGCTTTGGGGTAACAGTTTGGAGAAGAACCACAGATGGCAGGAAAGATCAGGTGTCCCAATACTTTTGTCCATATAGTGTATATAATATCCAATAAAGAAAGAAATCAGTTATCCGTTCTTGAAGTATCTGCAACTTCTAAATCTATCAGTTATCAGTAACTGTAATCTGTGTGTCATGGGAAAACCTCTGTGTCGGGGAAACACACATTGTCCAGCATTTTCTTTTAGATGGTCAGCGGTGCAGAAACTCCAAAGTGTAAACAGAGGTTTTTTCACAACTGCACGCTAACCGTGTGAACGCATACGCTTGTTTACATGTGCACAGAAAAACACAAACACACCACAGTGCCCATGTTAGGCAATAGACATTATGTGTGTGTGTATGTGTGTGTGTGTGTGTAAAATTTAATTATTTTTGTTCAGGAAGTCTAGAATCCTCTTGAGACGGCGCTCACCTCTCCTTATATGGCGTTCACCCATCGCTTCTGTGAATGTGTGTGAAAGAGAGATATGCGCGCGTGTGTGTGTGTGCGTGTGTAGGGGGATTATATTCAGTGGGTTTAAGTGTAGAGAGAAATAATGACCCAAAAGAACACAGCGTTCATCCGTTATGCCTTATACACTGTGCAGGGTTCTCACACACCCACATACTTTTACCTGCTAAACCCACCCACCCACCCACCCACCCACACACACACACACACACACACACACGCGCACACGCGCACACGCGCACCATATAAAGCCTTGAGAAAGTGACGACGCCCCCTGCACCATTGCACATCGCTCCAGATGGAAGAGTATCGAGCATTCTGGGCTCATGACGGACTATAAACACGTACACATAAAACATCAAACCTGCACCATTTATTACTGTTACATCATCATTTCCCCCTCACACGCTAATGCCACTAACACACAAGGTCCATAGCCTCCAGTTTAGCATTAGCCAAATTGAACGAAAAAACTACCTTGTAACTGCAAATGGATAAAAAAATAAATCAATACATTGTGTTATCCATTCTTTACTAAATTTCATTGTTAGTGGTAGAGAAATAAAACACTAAATAAATTTCAAGACGAAGTGCGTTATCGCTCATACAGTGGACGTTTCCTGAGTCTGGCCTTCCTGAGGTGGATATCAAAGCACATTTCCCAGCATTCTCCAGGACCTACTGAACTTTTTATCCAATTAGTGTTGCACGGAACATCTCTGAACGAGGTCTCGTCCTCTTGTTATGTTTTATCATCTGTACATCGGTCATATCTTTTTTTTTTCCCTCCCTCTATCTTGAAGTAAATTGGACAAAAAGATAACACAGCTGGCGATTTCAAAGAGCAGAGGAACCTAAAAAAGAAAAAGAAATCTCTTAGGGACAAAGTTTCATGGGGAAATCACATGCCATATTTGAGAAGACAGTGATCTAATGCTTCAAATTTTTTCTGAGCTGAAGCAATAACATTGGCACCGCCTCCACCTCCCTCTGGCACCGCCTCCCTCTGTGAGCAGACTAATCAACTCACCTATATATGAGGTGCTATCAAAACGTTACGCGTAACTGGTGCTGTTCCACATGCGTTCTCACGTCTGCGATTTCATCACGGACCGCAAATAAAACAAAAAGTAAACGTTAAAATTCTTTGTGAAACAAATCTGCCACAGAGACGGTTGACAGGACATACGTCTGATATACGGCGACTCTGCAACGAGCCGTCCGAGGTGCTTTGAGTAACACGTGCGCTTCAAGAGTGGAAGGACATCAGTGGAACACGACAAGAGATTGGAAAGACGGCGAACGATCCACATGATCTCACTTCAGCAACAACAATATTAATAATAATAACTTCAGCACCGTAATATCCCCGAGTTGTTCATCAAAGCAGCTGCAGCCCAATAAAGAAATTGTTGATTAAAGGTCATTGATATCACGAGCATCTGGCTGTATGGTTTCTATCTTGGATAACTGTATAAAGGCATTGAACTCAATTGTACTATAAATAGGATTGTTTCTGGAGTGTGTTTTCATCGTACTAAAAGTTTCACTAAAAATAAAACTGCATCTGTTTTTTTCTGCTTTTATTTGTTTTTTTTGTATAATAAAATTATATTTTTATTTTAATATCCTGCCATTTATTACTTGATTGATCCCACAGGGAAATAATTTCTTCACATATCCCAGTGATGTTAGGACGCTGGGGTCAGCACCCCTGGAGCACAGAGGGTTAAAAACCTTGCTCGAGGGCCCCCCCAAGCATGGCAGCTTGGCGACACTGGTTCTTTAACCCCTGACCTTCTGATCAGCAACCCACAGTCTTAACCACGGATCTACCACCTTCCCTATGTATAATATTTAGGTATAAAGCAACATCAAGTTTTAGCTCCATGGCCTACTTTAAATTTTGGCTCTTCATAAGAAAAAGTTTGGGTACCTCGGGTCCACACTACAACATAACAGAGCTTTAATTACATCTTGAACGCTCTCCAGATAAGCCGAAGTGGGTTGTAAAAGAATGAAAGGAACGCGAGCTGAACTTCTGGTGCTGCCCACAGATAACTGAGAACGTTTCTAGTCTTACATGGAATTTATAGCATTTTATGATTATTTGTGTGTTTAGCATGTTTATCTGTAAAGCTGTGGGCTACATTGTACACACACACACACACACACACACACACACACACACACACACACACACACACACACACACAGAGAGAGAGAGAGAGAGAGACCCCACGGCTCCATATAAAGCCCAGAGAGAGCGCACACACATCAGCATCATAAATCGTCTCTTTCAAACATTCTGCACAAGGAAACAAAGCATAAATACCCTGCAAGTACATGGTCCCTGAACTAGCTGTTTCAGCTCAGACGACACAGCTGCATTTTAGACATTCTGTGCTGCAAAATATCCTCAGCAATGGCAATCAACACAACAGTTAGTCAACAGTTAGTCATTCGTTGCCACGCAATACAACACAATACAAGACTTTCTCTGGAAAAATGTATCAGCTAGTATCATTCTAGTGCTTGACAAATTGACAACGACAGTAAAGCACTATCTAGCATGCCTAAAACAAGAATATCTCAAGACTCAAGAACCATGAAGATGGATTTGGACTGTAAAAAAAAATACAGTTTGCTACAATGGCTCAGGGTTGCAGCTGCTATGAATCATTTTTCACTCAAGTCTTAATCAGTGAACATTTGATAACCTTCAGAATAATACTATGCACATTTGGGGTAGAGGATGAAGATGGGTTCCCTTTTCAGTCTGGTTCCTCTCAAGGTTCCTCTCAAGGTTCTGCCTTGTAGCATCTCAGGGAGTTTCTCCCTCATGACTCAATCATAAGAAATTAACAGACTAATTTATGATGCTGAAATGTATATTTGTAATCGATTTCTCTCTGTAAAGTTGCTTTGAGACAACATGAATTGGTTAAAAGTGAATCTCACTAGCTCTCTGAAACAAGGATATCAACTGTATACATCTATTCGGGCAACATTTTACCTCAGAAAAACAAGAAAAATAAAGTAGAAAGTTTAAAAGGACAACGTTTTCAGAACTGAGAGTAGGAACAGAAACGGAAAGTTTCGGAAAGTTTACTGTAAACTAGCAAACCAGTATTCATTCATTTATCGATATAAACTCAAAGCACTTTTGTATGTCGCTCTGGATAAGAGCGTCTGCTAAACGACGTGAAATTCTTGTGAAGAGCTTGTACACGTTCACCAAGTTGAGAGCTAGCTCCTGATGCAACAAATAAAGCTCTGGTAAAAGGTTAAATATCCAGGATTCTCCTATACGGCTAAACTGGTTAAGATAAGCTACACGGCTAGCTAATAACGCGCCACAGCTGTATTTGTAACAACTTCTTCCTCTCTAAGCTACAAACACAAGTAGGCTAGTTATTTAAATGCAAAAGCCTCTCCTTTTCTTTCCTGGTTCATTTCCAATTCTTTTATACGACATCTCGTGCTTCATGGAAACACAGATATGAGCTCGTTTTTTGTTTATCCTGGTTTTTCACTGAAGTATTTGCCCTTTAACCTTTTGAAGTGTTTAGAAATGACTGGAGAGAAAAATCTCAGGACGTGTCAGTCTGGTGATGTATGAGGTAAGAGGTCACGTCTCATCTCAGCGATTTGAATGTTTTTTTGCAAAGACCACACACGAGAAAGAAGCATGAAGATAAGGACATTCCACAATCAGTCAGCAAAACACGACCAAAATCAGAACCTCGCTCTTTGTTATTCCGGTGTAAGAATTTGGGAAGGTTTTCCTTTCTGATTGGTCAAAGAAATACCACGGCATTCTGCGTTCTGATTGGCCAAGGGGTGTTGATGAATTGTCTAGCTCCAAATAACATGATTAGTGGACGTTTGTGGAAGGAGCCTTCAGCATCAGCATGTTTTTCAGTGACCCCTTCAGGATTGAGGGGTTTGCATGAGCGTTTATAGCTGCTATAACGTAAGAGAGAACAGGAAGAAATCCTGAATGCTTGAAACTGGACATTCACAATATTAAATGGAACTCGAAATATTTTGTAGGGAAAGAATTTAATTCAGTGTGTTGATTATTTCCTTATAACAGCTTTTTGTCTACAGTGAATCCTGATGCAACCACAATCTGCGACACATTCAGTGAGGAAACGCTTCTATTTTGCAATATTTCTTTTTGCAATAGCAGTTCCATGGTGAAAGGTCTGCCATGGAAAAGCACTGAAAGTATATTTTATTGGAAAAAACAAAACAAAAAAAAGCAATCATGAGTGTGACTATCCTTTATGGCTAAAAGTATTTGCACTCCTGACAGTCACTCCTGTACTGTGGTTCTTCCCCATAATCACCACAAAAATGTGCAGTTGTTCACTAAAACTATTAGACCCAGAATTGCTCTGGTGCACAAATCGAGCTGAAGACATTGTTAGTAGTGTTAAGTTTGAAATGAAAGAGCATCTTGAACTGAGCCCTGACCTCCTCAACCATACCAATGGATGACCAGGAGCCTCCTTACCCCATCCAGGAGCAGTGCCTAATCTCTTGGTAATGATGGATATAGACAAATCAACATCTCAAAGTCTTGTGGTCTTCTGAATTTTTTTTTTTTTTTTTTTATAAGAGCAAACAGGGAATAAATCTGCAATGGGATCTTCAACCAGGACATGTGGAGGATGTGATGGTCTGAGGCGCACATACTTTTGTATGTTCAAAGTATTTTAATGCATTTCAGTTTTTATTGTATTGTTGAAAACTTTCTGAAAGCGTGTTGCCCCACAGGGCGCGTGCACTCACCGCGCCGGCGTACAGCCCCTCGAGCGCGCGCTCGATCCACTTCTCGGCGTTGAGGCGCCGCTGCAGCTCCGCGCGGTTGTACTTCACCGTCACGCGCGCCTGCCGCTTCTGCAGGTTCAGACCGTGTTCCCGCGCGGGTCCTGGAGATCTCCTGGAAAAGCGGAGGTCCTGCTGCTGCTGCTCGTCCATGATGCGCGCGTCGGACAATTGGCCAAGAACTGAAAAAAGAAAAAGAAAAGAAAGGGGGAGGATGCGCAAATAAAATGAAAGTCACGTGCACATGCACGTCGCACGCTGTTACTCTTTGGAGATCCGAGGAGAGTCGCGCGCGCCCTGTATGTGCCGCCACCCCGTCTCGCGCTGATGAACTCCTCAGCGTTCTTTTACTTTGCGCGTTCATTTCCGGTTCCGCCCTCGTGCGCGTGCACGAGTTTATTTGATTAATTGGACTAATTGACGCTGCCGCGTCCAAGAAAAACGCCGCGTTCTTCTTTCCTGCCTTTTGAATGAATGCGTTTTTTTGTAACCAATTTTGGAACATCTTTTACCAGATTTGTATAATTGCGCAGGGGTGCGCAAAGGCAGGAAAAAAGGCAGGAAAAAAGAACGCGGCGTTTTTATTGGACGCGGCAGCGTCAATTAGTCCAATTAATCAAATTAATTAATGAAATGAATGCATATAAATGCATATGGGTGAAAGTGTGATCAGGGGTGATCACACTTTCACCCATATGCATTTATTCATTCAACCAATTCTAGAGTTATTCCTGCCCCTTCCAGGTAGGCCTTCCACTAAATTCCTGATATGGCAGTGAGGATGAGTGTTGATGCAGCTTAGATCAGTTGCTAATGTTTTCCATGGGGAGGTTTGGACTTGTCAGGGATCCAATTTAATCGTTCACTTGGCTTGAGACTGTGCAGAAGTTCTTCTGCTCCAACCTTAACATACCATGTCTTTCTGGAGCTCGTGGCACAGAGGCCTGATTGTCGCTGGACCAGAGTTTTACTCTGAAAAGCTGCAGGAGAATAATTTTTTTACTGTGTAGTTTATATTTTGTGATGATGGTTTTATATTTTAATATATAGTGTAAGTTAGATGGTTAGATAGCTGGAATAATGTAATGATGTAGCTCCAGTCCAAATATAACAAAGCAAACATCACTCTCCAATTATTATTTTTGCTAATTAAGAAAATTATAAGAAAGAAAATGGGTGTAAATGTAGTTTTACATAATAATAATAATAATAATAATAATAATAATAATAATAATAATAATAATAATTATAATATTATTATTATTATTATTATTATTATTAAGTAGAGTGTAATTTTCATGCCGATCCACCAGGGGGAGCTGAGCCTCTGCTGATGGGTGGTTGCGTGACAGCTGTGGAAAAAGATTTTCTTTTCCATTATAAACACCACTAATTGATTGGTCATCAGGGAAAATTTCATACATTCATATTTCATTGATAAACCGCTTTCCTGTGTAATTTTGCCAGTACTGAAACTAAAAAAAACTCAATCCTGTCACACTTTTTTTTTTGTGGGGCAACTACAATCATGTGACCTTCTGCTAATGTATGCATATGAATTACACTGTATTTATATTACTCAAAAATGTTTTATTAACGTCACAAACAAATAGACATACAAAATAAATTAACATAATTTTTACATGAACAATGATTGAAATTAAAAGTACAAAAATGCAAAACTTAAAGCAGGCATCAACTCAGGGTTTTTTTTTTTAAGTCATGAAAAGTGAAATGGCCACAGAAATAAAAAAAAAATAAAAAAAATCAGGAGTCAGAAACATCACATTCAGAAAGCACTTATTTAAAAAAATGACAATTTTCCCACTTACGAGCAGGAAAATATCTCACTGCTACACAGCGATACGACTGTGGGGCGAAACGAAAAAAACGCCCGTTTTGGTTTAGGAAAAATATTTATAAATATATTTCTGACTCTGTAACAATGCAAGTACAGATCTAATACACTCCGATTCTTCTTTTTGTAGATCATACAAGTACGACAAAACATCCGGACAGGATGTAAAGAGGCGTCTGAGAGAACTTTTATCCGTTATTTGGGACTTTGCTACAATCGAAGGTCGGCGGAAAAAAATGCAGATTCGAACTCTCCCCAGTTCGAGATCTACCGAGGTTACACATAAATATATATATAAACGCGAGAATTTACAATTAGCCCGATAACCTGAAGTATCAAAGAATGACGTTCTCTAGCTAACCCAGACAACTGGTTGTTTACATGAATATCAGTATCATAGATAAGAAAAAGAGGTGTAAAAAATGTAAAGAACATTCACCATAACGTTGAAAAGATCATTCAAATCAGGAATGACTTTCGACTAATTCTTTCTTTGCCGTAAAAAAATAGGCATTGGATTTCTAGCACTTAGTCAGGATTTATCCAAACTTAACGTAATGCCTCAAAAAAACAATCCAATCCAAGAAAAATCGTTTGTGCACTTTCGTTTTGTTGCCTACATATACTGTATACTGTAAATCTGTTTTCATCATACAGAATTTAATTCACAGTGGATCTAGAAAATGCCCTACTGTTGAATTCTGCAGCAATCGCTATCTAGACCAAATCTGACGCTTCAAAGTACCTGAAGGTTTCTCTATTTTTTGGTTTTCGGAGGCGAAACTCCGTCGGTCCATCGGAAAAAGTCCCGTACAACATGTTATTGTCGTGTGTTTTTGATTTTTCACTTTTAAAAAAATCTGGAAAAGAAGTGCTTATATCTTTGTCATTAATCACTCCGTTTGTGTGGGTGTGTGTATGGGTGGGTTTAAAACCTGTTTTCCTGAATCTATGTGCCTGTGTAACATCTCATCTCATCCCCACCCCCCCGGCACTCCACAGGAAGTCCCGCCCAGCAGGAAGCGTGTGCCCGGGTGCCAGCGAGCTGAGCCTGGCTTCGGTGTTGCTCGGTTTCAGCTGACCGCAGCCTCTGGACAGGAACTCGTGTTCGTACGGGTAGTGCTGGCGGTCGAGATTGTTGACAGTTTCGAGGTCGTTGAAGACGGAGTCACAGAGCTGCTGTCTGCGCATACGCTGCCGTCTGCGCCGGAGGAACACCACGGCGACACACACGCCCAGGCAGGCTGCCAGGACGCCCAGCACGCACAGCGCTGCCACCGTTGAAGGGGAGGAGCCTCGGGAACTCCGCGATGCCGCCCTCTCCAGACCGGATCTATCCAGCACCGGGAACTCACATCCGGGACCCATGAATCCAGGCACGCACTGGCACACGGGGCCCGAGAAGTGTGTGTAGCAGGTCCCGCCATTCAGGCAGGCGTGCGAGAGGCAGGCGTCGGCGCGGACGCTGCAGTTCTTCCCGGTGAATCCGAGTGTACACGAGCATGTGAAGTCATTCACACCATCCACACACGTGCCTGAGTTCTGACACGGAGAGCGTGCACAGTCGTCCACGTTGACGGTGCAGTGCAGCCCTGCGTATCCCGGACGACACCGACACAGTACCCCTGAGCCCACGTCCACACACTCACCACCTGCACAGAAACGCAGAACATTTTACATCACAATTTATTTGTTCATTGACGGATACAAAAACCGGTCTGAAAATCCTAAATGAAAGCCCGTCTCACACACACACCATTGGCGCAGGGTTTGTGACTGCACCGGTCCAGTTTCTTCTCACAGTTAGAGCCGGTGTAGGCTGGAGGGCAGCGACACACGTAGCCTCCAGTGAAACGTTCCTCACACGTTCCTCCGTTAAAGCACGGGTCGTCTGCACACGTCATTGCTATGATTTCACAGTTCTTCCCGTAGAAACCTTGAGGGCATGTGCACGAGTAATCGTTCTCCAGATCCTACACAGACAGAGAGAATATTTATATCATTAATTATACTATTTACAGTGTATATCAGAGTAAAGGTGTGTTGGGTTGTTAGTGTGTTTTAGTGTTAATGGTAAGTTTAGGGTAATTTTCGACTCACATTGCAGAGGACGCCGGTCTTTCAGAGGTTGTGGTGAATTAGAGTGTTAGTATTAAGCACTGTTAGGGGGTTAGTGTTAAGGTTAGAGTGTGTTAGGGTATTAATGTTGGTTATTAGTGTTGGAGTATTAGTGTGAGGGTATTAGTGTTAGGGTATTAGTGTTATTGTAAGGTTGTGTTAGGGTATTAGTGTTAGGCTGTGTTAGGGTTTTAGTGTTATAGTATAGGTGTTAATGCTAGGCTGTGTTAGGGGATAAGTGTTAAAGCTAGGCTGTGTTAGGGTACTAGTGTTAAAGCTAGGCCGTGTTAGGGTATTAACGTTAAAGCTAGGCCGTGTTAGGGTATTAGTGTTAAAGCCGGGCTGTGTTAGGGGATAAGCATTAAAACTAGGCCGTTTTAGGGTATTAGTGTTAAAAGCCAGGCTGTGTTAGGGTAATAATGTTAAAGCCAGGCTGTGTTAGGGTAATAGTGTTAAATATAGGCTGTGTTAGGATACTAGTGTTAAAGCTAGGCAGTGTTAGGGAATTAGTGTTAAAGCTAGGCAGTGTTAGGGTACTCGTGTTAAGGCTAGGCTGTGTTAATGTATTAGTGTTAAAGCCAGGCTGTGTTAGGGTGTTAGTGTTAAGGCTAGGCTGTGTTAGGGTACTAGTGTTAAAGCTAGACTGTGTTAGGGTGTTAGTGTTAAGGCTAGGCTGTGTTAGGGTACTAGTGTTAAAGCTAGGCAGTGTTAGGGAATTAGTGTTAAAGCTAGGCAGTGTTAGGGTATTGGTGTTAAAGCCAGGCTGTGTTAGGGTACTCGTGTTAATGCTAGGCTGTGTTAATGTATTAGTGTTAAAGCCAGGCTGTGTTAGGGTGTTAGTGTTAAGGCTAGGCTGTGTTAGGGTACTAGTGTTAAAGCTAGGCTGTGTTAGGGTGTTAGTGTTAAGGCTAGGCTGTGTTAGGGTACTAGTGTTAAAGCTAGGCAGTGTTAGGGTAATAGTGTTAAATATAAGCTGTGTTAGGATACTAGTGTTACAGCTAAGCAGTGTTAGGGTATTAGTGTTAAAGCCAGGCTGTGTTAGGGTACTCGTGTTAAGGCTAGGCTGTGTTAGGGTGTTAGTGTTAAGGCTAGGCTGTGTTAGGGTGTTAGTGTTAAGGCTAGGCTGTGTTAGGGTACTAGTGTTAAAGCTAGGCTGTGTTAGGCTACTAGTGTTAAGGCTAGGCTGTGTTAGTGTTAAAGCCAGGCTGTGTTAGGGTATTAGCGTTAAAGCTAGGCTGTGTTAGGGTACTAGTGTTAAAGCTAGGCTGTGTTAGGCTACTAGTGTTAAGGCTAGGCTGTGTTAGTGTTAAAGCCAGGCTGTGTTAGGGTATTAGCATTAAAGCTAGGCTGTGTTAGGGTACTAGTGTTATGGTTAGGCTGTGTTAGGGTACTAGTGTTAAAGCTGTGAGAATGTATAGTGTCCATTAAAATAAAGGTGTATTATGGGGACTCATGCTGCCCCTGGTGGTGTTATGGTGTGTGTAAAGGAGTGTTGAAGTCTTAGTGTCAGTGTACTTTTAGTTAGTATAGTGTTTAGTATTTTATTGTGCATTAAAGTAAAGGTGTATTATGGGGACTCATGCTGCCCCTGGTGGTGTTATGGTGTGTGTAAAGGAGTGTTGAAGTCTTAGTGTCAGTGTACTTTTAGTTAGTATAGTGTTTAGTATTTTATTGTGCATTAAAGTAAAGGTGTATTATGGGGACTCACATTGCACCTGTTAACATTGCAGTGGTGAAAGTTAGTGAAAGTGTGTAAAGGTGGTGTGTTAAGATGGTGGTGATAAGGTGTGATGAAGTAAAGGTGTGTTTGGGTTTTATAGTGTTAGTGTTTTGGTAGTCAGTGAGAGTGTTTAGTGTGCTTTGAAGAAAAAGGGGTATTATGGGGACTCGTGTTAAACCTGTTTTCTTTGCAGTGGTTGTTGTACGTGAAAGTGTGTGAAGGTGGAGTGTTAGGATGGTGGTGGTGGTAAGGTGTGTTGGTGTAAAGGTGTGTTGGGGTGGTAAGGTTATAATGTTATTGTTTATGTAATTAGTACAGTGTTTAGGGTGCATTAAAGTAAAGGTGTATTATGGGGACTCATGCTGCACCTTTCATCCTTGCAGTGATTGTAGTAAGTGAAAGTGAAGGTGGTGTAATATGGTGGTGGTATTAAGATGTGTTGCAGTAAAGTTGTATTATGGGGTGTTAAAACAATAGTGTTAGTGTCCTTGTAGTTTGTGAGAGTGTTTAATGTGCATTAAAGTAAAGGTGTATTATGGGGACTCACATTGCAGCTACCGCCGTTCTTACAGGGATTGCAGTCGCACTCGTTGATCTCGAGCTCGCAGTCGGTGCCTCCGTACCCTGGTCTGCAGGTGCAGGTGTAGCTGCCCTGGCCCGTGTTGGTGCAGGTTGCTCCGTTAGCGCAAGGCCTGTGGTTGGTGCAGTAATTCAGGTCCTGGTTGCAGAACAGCCCCCCCCAGCCTTCCTTACACACACACTGCCAGGGCTGTGTGCAGGTGCCGTGGAGACAGCCAGGGTGGCGCACACACTCGCTGCAGGACGGGCCCTGCCACCCCAGACGACACTTACACTCTCCAGGGGCCTCACAGTAACCGTGACGATCGCTGCAGTCCGCCGAGCAGATGGCTGTGAGGGGAGGGAAAGCGGAGACAGATTACACACACACAGGCCACGCCCAGCAAAATAAGAACAGATGAATGGGAGTGTTAAGTGTAGAGGCCAGCAGCTGGTGAGCTCACACACACACACACACACACACTCTGAATGAGTCCACAGCATGCGTCTGCTCTGTGCTCCTATTGTCCTGATGAACAAAAGAACTGAATGAGATGCTCACACACACATACACACAACCACACACACACACACACACACACACACACACTGCAAGCTTGCACACTACACATAGATGTTAGATGTAGATAAGCCTTTGAGCTATAGCTCAGATTTCTGAACACACACACACATTTATTTACTCATTTATATACATCTAGACCCTCATAAAACCACGCGTTGAGACGCTTCCAGACCAGACGTAGTTGTCCCAAGAGACTAAACAGACATCTGGCCATCTGACATATTGTATAAACTCCCTCTCTTTGTGTTTCTCTTTCCCTCTCTCTCTCTCTCTCTCTCTCTCTCTCTCTCTCTCTCTCTCTCTCTCTCTCTCTCTCACTCATATACACACACACACACACACACACACACCTAAATGTACTAATGTAAGTTTTATAAATAACAGCTATACAAATCGCAAAAAAGTAAAAACGTGTGTGTGTGTGTGTGTGTGTGTGTGTGTGTGTGTGTGTGTGTGTGTGTGTGTGTGTGTGTGTGTGTGTGTGTGTGTGTGTGTGTGTGAGAGAGAGACTCACGATCAGAGCAGTATTCCCCCTGCCAGCCGTCCAGACACTGTTTGCTGCCATTCTCATCGCACGTGTAGTGGCCGAGCGTGTCGTCGCGGGGCCGGCAGTAATCTGAACACGCTTCTCCATAGTAGAACTCGTCGCAGAACACGTGGTACGAGTAGCGAAGTTCGCTCTGCTCACCAAAGTGCACATCCTGAGACCAGTCTTCTCCGATGGCTAGACGCCGCCGTGTTGCCAAACGGCTGATCAGGTTGTTCTGGTTCTCTGTGGGAAGCAAAACACACACTTCTAACAATCGTCACATCATATAACAAGCTGATGTTCTGATCCAGAGTCTTGTTGAAGTTTTGAACAAGACCTACTATTATTACGGTTAAAAAGTAACTGTAAGTTAAATCGTTTTTGCACAGCGCTAGCTTTTTTCCAAGTATCTTTGAGCTGAAGTTAAAACAAACACGGTACGCTGTGAAAAGTTGCTTGTAAAACCGTACTTTCTATTAGCGCAGTGGCTGAAAAACATGATCATTATCAGGATTTACAGACGTGTCCTTACTATGTAAGCAAAATATCTTTGTCTCTGTGAAGTAGAAGCACCTATAGAGTTCTTATTTACACATCTGAGCAGCTGAGGGTTAAGGGCCTTGCTCAAGGGCCCCAGGACTGGCTGCTTGGAGGTGCTGGGATTTGAACTCACAACCTTCCTACCACTGCCCACACTTGGCATTAATACATAAATGGTCCAGGAGTGGTGTGACGGCTCACTGATGACCTGGTGGACACGTACCTGTGTGGTCAGCATGCTCTTTCGGGGACTCTGCGTTCCAGGCTTCTATAACCAGAGAGAACGTTCCCTAAAAACAGAAGAAGAGCAGAGTTCAAATACTGGTGGGTATAGAATGGTGTACAATTTTGAAATAAACACCTACATTAATTAACAAAATCACTTATTACAACTCGAACCCCGTGAACCTATAACCCACCTGTATTCTGCACTCAATGTTCTGCAAAGGGACCTGAGCTAGATGGAGTCCAAAATCAATGCTCTAATGAGGATTGATCTGAAATGTGTGTGTGTGTGTGTGTGTGTGTGTGTGTGTGTGTGTGTGTGTGTGTGCGCGTGTGTGTGCGCGTGCTTACCGGCCACTTGAAGTGGAAGGGCACGCGGATGGCGGCGCTGCTGGAGATGGCTCCCGGCTCGGCCCGCATCACTCCGGTCTGGCCGGTGCCGAAGGTGCAGGGAGGTTCGGCGGAGATCACGTCCTCAGAGTGCTTGAGACAGATGCGGAAAAAGATGTTGCAGTCGCGGGTTCTCCTGCAGAAGCGGCGCGTGGTGCTGAAAGAGTGCACCTTCAACTCAAACAAACCCGAAGAGGCAACCTAGAGAGAGAGAGAGAGAGAGAGAGAGAGAGAGAGAGAGAGAGAGAAAAGTTGAGAGAAATTTTAGATAGATAGATAGATAGATAGATAGATAGATAGATAGATAGATAGATAGATAGATGAAGGTTGAGAGGAGAATGAAATAAGAGGAAAGACAGAAAGAAAAAGGGTGAGTAGAGAGGAATCAGAGAGAGAGAGAGAGAGAGAGAGAGAGAGTGCAAGGAGAGAAAATGTGAGATAAACGTGATAGAGAGAAAAAGAGAGATAGAGAGAGATGGAGGAAAATCAGTGTGTGTGTGTGTGTGTGTGTGTGTGTGTATGGGAAACTGACCAGAGGTAGCAGGACAGACAGTGCCAGCAGGAGGAAACGGAGATGGAGACGCGCCATGGCCAAAACTTTTCCAATTACGCGCAGGTGCTCGCATCCGGGATGCAGAAGAAACCCGACAATCCAAAAACCAAAAATAGATTAAATCCAAAAGAGAGAAAAAAAAGGTTTCAAAATGAATTCCCACTTCGACTACAGAACCTCGACCCCGGACAGGGCTGGGGGCAATAATAATACTCCTGATCCTAATCCTTTACGAGTCTCTTCTGCCCCGCGTGTCTTCTGCGTCTTCTTTCGCACATCACGCGCAAGGGTGGGTTTTTGTACCCCCTGTCCTCACCCCCACCCTCAGTCTGACGTCAGAAGGAGAGTCGGGGCCAAAGGTGGTCCTGGCATATGGAGGGATATTAAAGAGTGGGTTGTTTTTGTGTGAGTGGAGGCAGAACTCTGGTGTATTATCATTATAATCATGTAAGCAGGACATGATCATTTCTTCTTTCTTTCTTTTTTTAATCCCATTTTTAATGATTCCATTGTTACCAGGCCTCGGATTCTATAAATAACAAAACAAAAAAATACTGTCCGAGATTTAATAAGTTTCACATGTCAAAAAATAAAAATAAATTAATAAAAACGAGAGTACAATATCTTTCATTGTTGTCACTACAATTTATTTATGTTTTTAAAGAAAGATATTTTTAAAGAATAGTTTTTTAATTCGAGCCCATTTGCTTGATTTATTCCCCATAATAAGCCTCTGCTCTCATTAACATTTAATATATTCATCTTCTGCATCTCCTTCATGTAGAACCCGGAGCTAAAGACTAACACGTCACGTGACTTCGTGTAAATAATAGACAAGTTGATTCCACCACTTCAGCTGAACAGACAGAGCAGAAACGAGCCTAAGAGCAGGTCAGGATGGGGGGGGGGGGGGGGGGGTGCATATTGGTGCAAAAGATTAATAATAAATCCTAACTATAACACATTTAATAAGTTAATAATAAAAGAATGTAAATATTTGCATTATTTATGATGAACTATTATTGTTGAGATTTGTTGTTAATGACGAGGACATCAGGCTGATTTAAGGGGAAAATGGAGAAATGCACAATTAGAATTAAAAATACTGCAAAAAAAACTGCTTCAAACTAATAAATACATAAATACTTTATATAGAGATGTAAAAAATAAATGCATAATGAAACTTCCTAAAAAGATAAATAAATACAAACATGCAAGTAACTAAATAAACTAATCAGTATACAAAAAAACACATTTATCAACTAATCAATTCAATTATTTAATTATAGCACATTTTTTAAGCACTTTTTTTTTTTTTAAACAGACACTGTTTTAATGCACCAAATTATAACTTCATCCCTAACTTCAACAACATCCCTAATGAGCGATCCGGTAGCAGGTGGTGAGAGAAAACCTTCTGAGACGTCATGAAGAAGAAACCCTGAGAGAAACTCAACCCTGAACACCGAATGTAAAAGTTATTGGTGAAGTTATCGCTCACTGATGGACACTGCAGGCCCACGCCATGTCCCCAGCGGTTTCTGATTACAATCCAAATCCATCTTCATGCTTATTTGAGTTGAACCCTCCACAGAAACCTCATGGATCTATGGACTGTTCGTGTGGAACCATCTTAAACAGCAGCGTTTTAAACTCAATAATCATGCAACAATCATGTAAATAAATGTGAGTTGATCCAGACCCATGATGTGAACTGATTTGTTTGTACTTTTTTGATTGCATTTCAAGTCTGCACATTTTAAACCCTGATATGGGTTCTTTCTAACCAGGAAAGTGGTGGTTGTACTGTGTTGTGTTGAGGTTGTGCATAAAGCTGGTTGAACTGTTGTACAGAAAAATGACGCAACTTTGTTCGCACATTATGCACTTTTTTTTGGTAGTTGGATGAAGCAGCAGGAGATGGAAGCAGGCTGGAACATGACAGTTGTTGAGAGGCGCGAGCGTCACCGCCCATTCCCCCTCCCCTCCCCCTCCCTTTTCTATTCAACTTTGGTTTGGAAGAGGGGGGGAGGGTAGTAATGACCCCGGCGCGTGCGGGGTGGATTGGGTTTCCAGAAACAGTCTGCTATGAGTGTGTGTGTGTGTGTGTGTGTGTGTGCTCGCTTTTGTCAGGCTCCACGCGCACACAGCTGTATGATAAATAGGCGGCACGCGGTCACGTGACGGCCTCATTACCCATTGTCCCTCTCTACAGCATCTGTGCACGCGCGTCTAATAACTGCGCCTAATAGCAGGGTTGCCAGATTTTACGCCACAAAGAATTTACAAATGAACATCCCTCCATTTGGTGTAATATAACACATTTATAATCTGGATGTGTTATAACTATAA
>JBCEWE010000195.1:541043-633543 GCA_039877035.1 Silurus lanzhouensis
GTCCTCTAAAAATTACTCCACATACAGAGATTATTGTCAAAATAACTGGCGACGAGAGTGATACACCCTCAGTGATAACAGCTGTACAGCGTGAAACCGTACAAAGCCTCATGTCCTTTCATCACGTTCATGTTTTTTGTCTGCTTGACAGAACCATACAAATGTGTGTATCTTGTATTAGAGCAGTTAAAATTTGGTGCTTTGAGTGAAATTCTCTCATACTGACCCCTGGATGTTCTACATGGACCTCAGGGTTAAGAGTCTCTGAGGACTAACAGTGAATCCGTACTGATACACTGAAGCTGCACATCGACTACTTTCAAGTTTCATCTCTACAGTATTGTCCTTTTAGAACATAAAATAACTACTAGATACTGTATATATATTACACACACACACACACACACAAACACACACACACACACACACACACACACACACACACACACACACACACACACACCCCATTATTACCTTAGTGGGCTGCCCCATTCATCTCATTATGTTTTGTGACCTCAGTCTGCCTTCCATTACATGTTTTGTCTTTTACACACACACACACACACACACACACACACACACACACACACACACACACACACCAGCAGCTGTTTTCACAATGGGCATCTGAACAATGTATTCAGACACAGGGATGAAGTGTTTTACAGTGGTGAGTGGGGTGGGTGGGTAAGTGGGGGGAGGAGGTTCTAATAGTTTAAGCAGTACACAGTACCCGTTGTGTGTCTCAGTTTCTGTCTCTGTATCTGGACCTGAAACGGTCCCTGTATAAAGTAGTCCCTGTCCTATATATTTACACAGTACCCATATACACCATATCTTCATCCAGCTGGTTTGTGTACACACAAATTGTCAAGCCCCTTGTTTGGGTCTCGTAATTCCAGTGGTTTTGAATGATGGCTGGAAATATACACAATTATTATTATTATTTATTTTTTTTATGAAAGAGAAGTGCGGTCCACTGGAATAAAAAATTGGCTTTTGAAAATACTGGAATCGTTTCTTAATATTGACCATATTGTTCTTGAAAGTGCTTGGTATCGTATCAAAGAGAAAATAAATGGCGTCCACATTACTAATGTGTGTGTGTGTGTGTGTGTGTCGCCCCTTAGGTTTAACGTGCTACTCTTCAGCACTTTGCTGCCCTCTGGTGGACACCTGAGTCATGAGCAACACTTCCTCCCACCTCCAGAAATCAGAGAAACGATCAGCACGAGCGCAATAAAATATTAATATTAATACAAAACTGTGATTTGAAGCCGAAATAGTTTATACCCAGTGGTGGACCATGAGTTCTAGCAAGATCTTCTCTGTTGCCTAAACTCTATTAGAATCACAAAATAAAGTTTTGGTCAATTTTTTTTTTCATTCTCTCTCGGTTGTGCTGCTTCTAATAGTGTGTGTTTATATTTGAGTTTCTATCCAATAAGATTTCAGCATCGCATCACGTGTTGCCGGGTTCAATAACTTCCGCATTTTCACATCTTTTGATTGGACAGTCAGAGATTATTACAATTCAGAGCTCACAAACGCATCAAGCTCAAATATATTCTGGTGAATTTAATAGCTGTTTATTAGTTCCACAATGACGGACACTGGAGAAGAAATTGATTTGGGTGCAGACACACTTACAAGGAAGTTTACAAGACGGACTTTTCAAGTGAGGGAACGTCGCCCAATACAGTTGTTACGCTTTTTCATGAACCATTTAAACTTCTTTCCTGTAGAATTTGCACAAAAACACACAATTTGCCTTTACTTAAAAAAAAAAAAGAAGAAATAAAACCGCAGGAAACCCCGGGGTGATGTGAGGAGGTGAATATCGGTGCTCCTGCTGGAGATGATGCATGTGGAGGTGCAGTTGTGGCTACAGTGAAAGGAGACGTGTTGAATTGTGTTCATTGGGTTTCTTGCTTTAGTGATGATGTTAATTCTGACTGTATGAGATACACAGAGGTAAATCTTCTCCACAGAAAAGAGCAGCAGAGACTTTATTTCACTTCCTTTAGATAAAATGTACATGATGTAAGGCATCCAGAAGTTTAATACCGTTTTTATCCTGACAGAAGAATCTTAAACCATGAACTGTTCAAACACCTTTTCATTGGATGCAAGTTTTTACAGTATAAAAACTGAAAAACAAACAAAAAAATTCCTGGGATATAAATCACGTCTTCAGTGTTATTAATAGAAGCCAAAGAAACAGTTTGCTGATTATAGTGCGTGGATCATAACACGCTCCATTTTCAGGCATAAATCCGAACCCATGATTACATAAAAAAAAAAGGATAAAAACATGGCATCTACCAATCGTGTTTCAGCAGAGTGTAAACGGACGCAAATTTTTTTCTTTCATCAAAAAAAAAAAAGAGCTTCAGAATCGCATCAGCTTTGAAGCCCTGCCCATCGCTGCCTAGCAACCGTAGCTACTGAAACGGCACTAAACAGACAAAAAAAAACAAAAAAAAGATCGACGTCCCGGAGAGAACTCTCGCTACACAAACACTGCACCAAACTCCGCTAATGGAAGTCTCAGGTGTGTCAATATACGATTTTATACTCACAACATTAACGTGATGTTCAAGTAGTTTATGAGTCTCGAGAAGCCGTTGGAGACAGTGTTGTGAACGCGTGATCAATGTGATCATCGCGGCTGCTCTGAAACTTCATCGTTAACGCTGTTTCCAGGACGCTGCCGATTAGCGTTTGTGCGAGGGGAAAAAAAAATAAACGATCGGAAGGACGGCTTATGTTTTTTTCTTAAAAGCGATCCGATTATTCTGCTCAACAGACGAGGACGAGGGTGACAGCAGGACCTGGCGTCGGGTTTCTATTTACACATAGCGATGAAGTTAGTGTGGTTCGTCACAGTCCCGATGCTGCGGTAACGGTTTTGGCAGTGACGCTGTTCCAGCTCCGGGGGTCTCTTTAAATAAGCGGCGGTTTGCCGTTGACCCTCTCATGCAGAAGTGTTAGCGCCCCGGAGGCGAACTCTCGCAGCACCTGTACCGTCTCCCGCTGCAGCCGAAGCGACTCGCGCGCAAACTCCTGCTGCGTCTCCGCCAGCT
Source organism: Silurus lanzhouensis (assembly GCA_039877035.1). Classification (NCBI taxonomy): domain Eukaryota; kingdom Metazoa; phylum Chordata; class Actinopteri; order Siluriformes; family Siluridae; genus Silurus; species Silurus lanzhouensis. Next base: position 544,130 of record JBCEWE010000195.1, read on the forward strand.
GCTGCACCGACTCGGCCAGGAGCTCGAGCGAGCGTGACACCGTGCCCAGCAACGCGTTCGTCACGTGCTGCTCCTGCACGCTCAGGCTAGCGCTTTGTGCTAGCTGTTCACGTGCGCTCTCCGACTCCGCACCCACCTGAGCGTGCCCGGCCGAGGAGGAGGAGACGTGCGCGGCGTTGCTCGGGTTGCCATCGTCCTCCGTGAACGAGTTATTCATAGACGAGGGGAAGATGTCGTGGTGATCGTCATCCGAGTCCATCCCGCGAGAGTCTGCGTCTGAGAGCGCAAACGGGACACGTCAAGTACGTAAAAATGATAACGTCATGCCAAAGGAATGGCTAGCCGAGAGACTGAGACGGTACCTGTTGTAATCGAAGGGTCGATTCCTCCCGCAGGTGCTCCGGCAGGAGGCGGCAACGGCATCGGCTTCGGCTCGATCCCCGATCTGGGGGAATCCTGAACCGATCCCGGCCCCATGAAGGCGATGTCATCATCGTCGTCTACTGCGAGCGCGTCCTGGTCCTCGCTCCTGCTGCGTCCCCGCGACGAGCGCGTTGCCTCCCACGGCTTCTTGTCCAGCTCCAGGATGGAGCCCACGATGTTCTCGGTCTGCGTGAGTTCTGACGAGTGAGGCAGGTTCGCGCCCGAGTGCAGCGCTGCGATTTTCCTCTTGGTGTCGCACTTGAGGTCGGACCACTTCTTAATGACCTCACCGACCTCGCGGTCGCACTCGCCGATCTCGTTAATGCGCTGCGTGATCTCCGTCCACTTCCTCCTCTTCAAGTCGCTGGGAATGCCTGAATTAAACTTACCTACACACACACACACACACACACACACACACACACACACACACACACACACACACACACAAACTTGCAGTCCTTCACTTTTTACGTTCGTGAGAAAACTCCGATTGTAACTGCGGTTTGTAAAAAAATATGGCGTTCGGTACATGCGTGCGCCCAACCGAAAGCCATGCACAGAAACGTTTCAAAACGAATGCGTGTACCGTATACACTCCTACACCTCTTGCACATGATCAGACCTTCACAGGTCTTTAAAGTCTTATAACGTGATCAGCTTCTCTACGTTCTTCACGTGCTACAGAGACTCACCCACGACGATGTGCCGGTTTTTGCGCACCTCGTCCAGCAGAATGTGCACTTCGCTGAAAGTGAAATTTGCCTTGCGTTTCTTGTAGCGCACTGCGCTGTCCTGGCCGAGGTGGAGCGAAGATGATGCCGATGCAGACATCCTGATCTCACCTCCTCGTCAGCTTCCTGAACGAAACAAACAAAACAACACAGATCAACACGTCTGTCAGAGTGCTCTGCTAATCACACGTCCTACAACATCGCGGCATAATCGGGGGATTTTATTCAGCGGAGTCCAGGAACTGAGCTTAAAATACAATGTTTACGTTCGCATCCACCACAGCTTCTGGGTAAAATAAGAAAAAACATGCACTTCATACTGAAAACGTCACTACTACCAGGGATTTTGTTAATTCTTTATGGTATTTACTTGATGTTGTAAAGCTGCCTGAATGAACACCATCTGAGTTATTGGGAAAACGGTGACTGGCTCAAAGATTACACTCTGGGTTACTGATCACATGATCAAACGTCACCACTGAGATGCTAAAACTGTTGGGCTCCTTGAGCGAGGCTCTGTACCGGGTTTGGGAACCGGCAGCTTAGTGATTAAGGCTCTGCGTTACTAATCAAAAGGTTCAAACTCCAGGATCGTCAAACTGCCACTTCAGCAGGTTGGGCCCCTTAACTCTCTCTGCTCCAGGGGCGCTCTGACCTCAGCTTCTTGGGATACTTGGAGAACAAGTAGAATCCTCTCTCTCCTCCTCTGTCATGGCCGACCCTGAACTCTGTTCAAGACCCAATATTGCCAATATTGTCAGTGTTTGAGCCCTTGGAAGAAAATGGTAGCTCTGTGGCAACGGTTCTGGCGTTACGCTCTGTGGTTAAGGCACTGGTTTACTGATCAGAAGGTCGAGGTGGAGGTTCAAGCCCCAGATACTGACCAGGGCAGACCAGGAACATCCCATAGGAGCTGCAGTTTTGGAGATGCTCCGACCCAGTCGTCTAGACGTCACAATCTGCTTCTCAAATCCTTACGCTCGCCCCATTTTTTCTGCTTCTCACATCAATGTTCACTTGATGCCTAATAAATAAATCCACCCACCAACAGGTGCCAAGATGAAGAGATCATCATAACCTCATAACCTTATGCCTGATCGTGTAGGTGTGACAGGTCTTTGTGTTTCTCTGACTGAACTTGGGGTGTACAAACTTTTGCACCTGACTGAATCTTAGACATTAGGTTTCACACTTAGAAAGTTTAATATTCATTTAAAATGGCTGATGTTACAACTATACCCCCCCCCTCCTCCCGCCCCCACACATGCACGCGCGCGCCTCAGAGGCCCCGAGTGACGTATAATAAGAGCGACCGCCCGCTGGTAACTTGCCCCCCAAAAAAAGAATACAAATGAAGAAAACAATAAAGCAGGACGGAGATTTGAGGTTTTATAAAGATATTTAATGATATAAAGGGATCACCAGGCTCGTATTCAACCCGGTTTGGTGTTTTATATCGATTTCGGGGCTTGTAACTATGGAAACAAAGCGCCGGAAGTAGTTTTTTTCGCCCAGGTAAAAGAGAAAGTAAGGCTGTAGCGCCATCATGCCCCGCTAACCCTATAATCCGAGCGGGTTAAAACGTGTCTCTGGTATTAAAAATCACCGCGTATAGTAAAGATTACTGTTTATCAGGATGTTAAGGGATGCGGCAGAGATCGAAAGCCGGGTTCTGGGTGAAAGATCCGGGCGGAGGAGCGAATCATCGGCGGTTGAATTGTAACAATAGTGTAGCTACAGAGCAGCTACGCGCCTGATGCATTCGCCCTCCAGCCGAACACTTCGTGGATATTTCGTGGTTGTAATGGTAGTAGAACGTAGTTATATTCCGCAAAAAAAGTCTGCAAAGATTTACCTCAAACCAGCGTAGATTTCGCCGCGAACGTTGTTGTTGTTTTTAATTCCGCGTTTGCGTCCGGAAAAATCCTGAAAGTTCGTACAGCAGCGGCGCCGCGCAAACTCAGTCTCCTCCTCCGCATGGCCTGCAGTTCCCCAGTCCGGCCACAACGCGCGAACAGTGGCGCTGTTGAGCACCTAACCTGACACTGCACAAAGCCCTGCTGTAGCTACACCAAGAGCTCAGGAGACACAAAACACCCCCTTCTTTCTCTCTGTATAAAGGTCAGAATAAAACCCAAGTCCATAAATACATCCCATAATGCATGGGTTCCTATATTAACATACACCGTTCAGGCATAACATTATGACCACCTGCCTAATATTGTGCTGCCAAAACCCATTGAGACCCCCGTGACCCATCGATCATTAACAGCATGAACTTTTTCAGCAGTTTGAGCTACAGGAGCTTGTCTGTTGGATCGGACCACACGGACCAGCCTTCGTTCCCACGAGCCTGTCACCAGTTCACCACTACACAACACTTTTGATGATGACCACTGCAGACCAGGAACAGCCCACAAGAGCTGCAGTTTTGGAGATGCTCCTGATGTCTGTCTAGATGTCACAATTTGTCAAACTCTCTCAAATCCTTGTCACCCATTTTTCCAGATTCTAACACGTCAAATTTGAAGACATGTTGATGCCTAATAAATAAATCCACCCCTCAACAGGTTCCATGATGAAGAGATCATCAGCGTTCTTCACTTCACCACTCAGAATGTTAGAATGTTATTCCTGATCAGTGTACATTAAAAATGGGCCAAACACCTACACTACCACTTACACCCCCTCTCCAAAACGACTTTACCTAAGTTATATTAACTAACCAGTTGAGGGTTAGGGGCCTTGCTCAGGGGCCCAGCAGTAGCACCTTAGTGGTGGTAGGATTTGAACTCAGCACCTTCTGAGCAGAAGTAAATGTGAATTTACCCTAGGCACTAGTGAAAGAACGGAATGGTTTGGTATTGATGGTTTTTAATATTGGTGTCAATGAAACCAGGAACCATGAAGGAAAGTCTCAACTTTTTCCTGTTTTTCACATCAGAAACGTTTAGGAACGACCAGAAATGATCATGGAGCATCTTTCAGTTGGTTTGTCGCTCTTGAAGGTGAGGAGCCAAGAATAATCATTTAAAATATATATATATATAAATATATTTATATAAATAAAGCAAACATCACATTCTTTATTTACTCGTATATGCTTTATTTTCCTATAAAATAGAAGTATGCGTGTATAACTTTTCGTCCGTACAGTGGCGCCCCCTTTTGGCTTCATGTGGTAATGCGCAGGCCTGCAGATTTTTTTTATTCATGCGATTAATCCACACTTATGGTCAATTATAGTGTTGAAATCTCTATTAGGCTTGTTTTCTTTATATAAATTAGTCTAGTTAGCGTGAGACACCAGTAACGCAGGATAAGATAAAAAATATTAAACAGAGTTTCGGAGCTACAGCAGGCGTCAGGATATTTGCTTCGGCTAGCATTGTGGAGATCGGGGTGAATAGGGTGCGTCAGGCGAGTCGCTCAGGAGTACATGGTCAGCTGCAGCCACTGTGGAAGAACAGAACAAATATGAAATAAATGTCTATTGTTCTTAAGGGAATCTGGAACATTCTGCAGAAGGACATCATTCACAATTTCTTTTTTTTACACGATATGTTCTGCAACCTGCAACTGTTTTGTCCCCTCTCCCACCACATTAAATTTTGCCTGGAGCAATTAAACATTTTTTTCTTTTTAATGAATAAAACTGTTTTCTTATGCAGATGTAAGGTAAATGCCTGGTTTCACCAGTAGGTGGCACTAGTGTAATTAAAATTTTATTTTGGATTTTAGCAATTTCTACTTTTTTGTCCTTGGTAAGATGTCGGAGCGTTGCCTGGAAATGTGAGAGCGGCATCACGGAATAGAAATTCGGAGATGTTAATGAACGATTATTTCATATATTCTCCGTCTGTGAACGGATTTCCGCGCTTTATTATCTCTCGAGTTGCTGCAAAATTAGCGACTTTTATAAAGTTTGGAGACTTTATCCACTGTATGAAATGAAATTTGCTCTGCTCAGCTTTCTGTTGCAGTTCTGAACTGGTTCTGTTCTATTCATCTCCAACTGTTCAGCTATTCGTGGGTTAATTTGTGGAAGGTAGAAGGAAGTGACGTATGGTTTAATCGACAAAATATTAAAATTTTATGTTCAGCGTCACTGTTACCTCAAACGGAAAGATTGGGGTTGTTCCCTTTGGAATACTGTCCACTGTGTAACCAAAAATAAAACAAAACATTTTTTCTTATTTACATAATTTTGTGAGGACTGTGTGCAGGGAGCCCAGCAGGGGGAGCTGAAGATTTGCGGATTGCAGACCCCGAGGCAGAGGTGAAAAGACTAATAAAATATTCTTCTCATGGCAAAGTTCTGTTACTTCAACTACATTTGACCCAAGTAGAAGTACAATTACTGGTCTAAATATTAACTCAAGTAAAAGTAACATTTATAATTTACACACAGTCAAATTTAGAGTTAGTTTTATAATAGTTGGGGTGGAGCGGAGGATTCTAGTGTAGTAGGACTAATTAAAGGAACATCTTTACAAATCAAAGTGCAATAACGGCAAAAAAAACACTACAATACTGAAGAATTACTTTTTCGTTTGTATCTTTCTATCTTGTGAGTTTATTCTCCGCCCATCAACCAATCAGTGCTTTTACGGGGCGCGATTTTCCCCCTTGTGTAATTTTTATTTATTGATTTTTTACTCAGTAACGATACTCTGCACCTGGTCTAGTGTGAGTGTGTGTGTGTGTGTGTGTGTGTTGGCTAGAACTGCAGTGTTAGTGTTTTTCTGTGTAATGCAAATACACAATACAAAATTTGTAATAAAGTTCTCACCTCTTTGATGTTCACTTTAACGGTGCCGTTGTTGTCTTTGTCCAGCGTCTTAAAAGCACCTGTTACAGAAAAGACAGATGAATGTAACCAACACACACACACACACACACACACCAAAGTTTCTCAAAGTTCTGCTTTTCTTAAACAACCCTGAACATCGAACACATATGCGATGGAGCAGCACATCTGTATGACGTGTACAGATCGTCTGCAGGAATCCGAGGAGGTCTACACGTCACCCTGCTCCTGTCAATCAGCTGAAAGTGAAAACACACTCACGGCACATGGCGTCCAGACGGACCAGGCAGCCAATGTAGTTATCGAAGTCCATGTTGCCGGTCTCATCGCTGTACCTGCGGGTGATCATCTGGAAGAGTTGTTCATTCAGGGGGAAGCCTACACACACACACACACACACACACACACACACACACACACACACACACACACACACACACACACACACAGTGAAGCCCAGGTGAAGCATTAAGTTATTCGTATACAAAACACACCAGGTGTGAATGAAGTGGTCATGTGACTGCAGGTTTTACCTGCAGCTTGGAAAGCTTTAGGGAGCTCGTCTGCTCCGATTGTTCCAGACTGATCGACATCAAACTGCTTATAGATGCCCTAGAGACAAAACACACACATTCACTACAATTCCATCACTCACTCACACACACACACACACACACACACACACACACACAGTTATGCTGTGAAACCTACCTGCCACCTCTTGATGTTGTTCCATAGGAACTTGAACTCCTCGAACCCCAGTTTCCCCGTGCTGTCGCTCTGCATGATGTCATTAAGTCCAATATACAGCAATACGAGCAACACACAACAGCAACACACACACACACACACCCTGATAACAGCAACAATCACACACCCTATTGTTGAAAGATTTATGATCAAACTCTTGATGTTACCCAAATGAGGATGGGTTTCCCTTTTGAGTCTGGTTTCTCTTAAGGTTTCTTCCTCATAACATCTAAGGGAGTTTTTCCTTGCCACAGTCGCCACGGCTGCTCATCAGGGACAAATTCACACCATTCACCATCACTGTTGATTTGTGTAAAGCTGCTTTGAGACAATGTCTGTTGTGAAAAGCGCAACACAAATAAACTTGACTTGACTTGACACCCTGACAACAGCAACAATCACACACACACACCCTGACAACAGCAACAATCACACACACACACACCCTGACAACAGCAACAATCACACACACACACCCTGACAACAGCAACAATCACACACACACCCTGACAACAGCAACAATCACACACACCCCCCAACAAGAGCAACAACTATAGGAGTTATAACAGTGACTATTGTGTATTGAGTGGAACTCAGTAGTGTGTGTATGTGTGTGTGTGTGTGTGTGTGTGTGTGTGTGTGTGTGCGCACACGCACTACAGAAGGATACGTCCATGACTGCCACCATACTCCTGCAGGACTCAATACTGAAGCCATCGGTCTTCAGGTCCCCACCTACAGATATTGAAATGACACACACACACACACACACGCACACACACACACACACACACACACACACACACACACACACACACACACACACACACATACACACACACATACACACACACACATACACACTATTGAGTTCCAAAAGGACACTTGATCGATCCTACAGCTCAGTTAATGTTTAAACTCCTCCATCTCTGAGGCCAGAGAGACTTCATGATGACATCACAAAACGGAAAGTTGGTACGAGATTGAATACGAACGTTTGCTGATGATTTTGTTGAGGATGTTCATCAGTTCAGGGGGGCTCACCTCCATGTCCTAGAACAGCAACACACATGTTCAGGGTCTGGGCTGGTCAGAATGCTCATGGAAGCGTGTGTAAGTGTGTGTGTGCGTGTGTGTGTGTGTGTGAGTGAAAAAGAGACTCACATCACCGGCAAGCTGCTGAAACACTTTACGGAACTGTTGCTCCTCATCGCTCTCGTTGGCCTGCACGTACGCCAATGGTCTGCGCGGAGGAGGCTACACACACATACACACACACACACACACACACACACACACACACACACACACACACACACACACACACACACACACACACACCATCAAATAAACATCAAACTCGCTTTACATCACAGTTCCTATTAACATACTCGTCCTGGTTTCTATAGCAACAACTTCTGGAGGGGGTTAATTCACATGGAAGGAGTCTTCAGTTTCAGCCCCATGCGAGAAATAAAAAGCTTCATCACAGGGACAATTCCACTCCATTGTGCTGTTTCTAATCTAAATGACTTGAGTAGAGGTACAGAGGAACGAGCAGCAGACGAGGAGACGACCACACACAACTGTTATAATGAAAAACACGAACATTCTACATCTAAAGGTAACTGCAAATGGACAAAAAGCGTGACGCGGCGCAGCAGGCGTTACCAGGCCTGTGATTTTAAGTGTCGGTGAATTGATGTTGTGTAGGAGCATTTATTCTTCACGAGTCACATGAAGTTTCAGGTGAAACGTTCCCAGGCCACACCCACACCAGAACCACCGTCCTGTAATGGGATCCCTTGTGATATATCTGCCTCAGAAATTTGCATATAGCATTTCTTTTGTGTAAATCCAGCTGAAGGACAGACAAAACCTGAAAATTGATGGGCGTGGCCTGAGATACGGAAACCGAGCAAACCGGCTCCACCGGCTGGAGATACCTCCAGAGTCGCCCCTGTAACTGGTGGTACGTCTCTTATCAAAACGTTAGTTATCAGTGTCATGTTTATACGGAAATCTTCCTCATCAGGTCTAAAGGTGTTTAAGAACAAGCTCATGAAACAATCCACTGTTTTGTCTTTTCTCTCATCCTGGTGCCTTCAAACTTGATATCTAACCACAGTAATTTCCCAGAAAGCCCACAACCACATACACCGACGTTCCCCACTGCTTTTACACCAGATCTTCTGTTTATAAGACGATTAATCACCAGAAGCTCTTTTTTTGGTTTCAGGAGCAAAACCTGGCTGCTTGTCTTAAAGCAGTTTCAGTGATAAAGCGGTTATAACAATTGTATAAGTTCCTTATAATTGTAGGTTTGTCCCTGATGACTAAACCAGTGGTGACTGGTGAAGAAAAAAAAACTCCCTGAGATGGCATGAGGAAGAAACCTTGAGAGGAACCAAACCCAAAAGGGAACCTCATCCTCATCTGGGTGCCTCCAAATGTCCAAAAAGGTTTTCTCCTTTGAATCCGTGCTCGTGTTATTCACAAGGAGAACCGCTAGACATCAACATGAACAAATGTCACGAGTTTAACCGTATCCCTCAGGGTGTAGCTTCAGACACTCACCGGGTTGGCGGGCACGAACTGGCCGGGATCGATGTTGCTATGGAAACAAACAAATAAGATTTTTTCCTATTAACTTTAATTATTTGACAAATTGTAGAAATCTGTGCAGTTCAAAATTGTTATTGCACCATTTTTTATCTTATACAGTATACAAATAAGGGCTAGTCTGGTTAGCAGTTGATGTTAAACTTAATCTGTAACCATAGTAACCGTACAGAGCATTTTATTGGTTGTTTTTTAGCAGGTCTGAGGTAAATGTTAACGTTCCCGACGTGAAAAAGGAGGAGTCGGGCCTGACGTCGTACCGCTGCTGTTACTAGGCAACTAAGAAATGTAAAAAACAGCTAGCAAATGACTGAGGAGAAAAATATTTCTGCTGGAATGTAGTTATTACGATGGCAGAAACATCCGGAACATCAACAATGACCTCAGACGTGGGGAAAAGAACACAGATGAACGTCTGCATAGCCTCACTGAGCACACCGATCTCACTGACTAACTGAAGTGAGTCTTTATTTATATACTTTATAAGATACCAATTATTACATAAAAATAACATAAAAGTTCATAAAAATAAAATAACTCTCAAACCCAATATTTACTCCAAACACGCATTCTCGCAGTGTGTAAACTAATGCACACACACACACACACACACACACACCAGATTTGAAAAACACACACACACCTGACCACATCGATGAGGCCACCAATCAGCTTCTTCGCCAGATTCATCTTCAGCGTTCAGTAACTTCAGTCTGGTAGAGAAAATGTTACACATCAGCACTGTAACACATGACCGGCTATTATCATCCCCATTTTATTAATTATGGACAATACATGATTCTGATTGGCCCCTGACACACACGTGACGCTGTGGGGGTGGAACCGTGCCGAGTGGCGTGATAATGGAGCAAGTTTTTTCATTTGCATTGCAACGAAAAACAACTTGAACTGCCATTGAAGTGAGTTTTGTGGTTTGGGTTCGTCTCAGCTTGTGGAAAAAAACTTGAGTTGATTCATTCATATGATTTTGAACAAACAAACAAGGCCCTGTTTTATGGGTTTGCATGCAGGGACCAAATGCAGCCTGCAATTTTTTCCTCCAGTCGGAGTCAATACAGAAGCAGAGCACAGAAATGGATTTAGCAAAATCTTTACGCTAACAAAGCAAACAACTCTGTCAGGAATCTTAACTAAATAACCAGCTAAGAATGGATTAGCAAACTAACTAAGCAACTAAACACAGGAAGTTATAAATAACCAACTAACTCAAGGTTTTAACTCGCTAATGTAAGAGGTTTTATACAACGGAATAAAAAAAACTTTTATTTCTCAGATAGACTTTACAGCACAGTGAAATTATTTTCTTCGTATATCCCAGCTGGGTTTAGAGCGCAGGGTCGGCCATGATACAGCACCCCTGGAGAACAGAGGGTTAAGGGCCTTACTCAAGGGCCCAAGAGTGTCAGCTTAGCCATACCGGGGCTTGAACCCCCGACCTTATGATCTGTACCCCACAGCCTGAACCACTGGAACACCACTGGAAAAGTTGAAACTAACCAACTAACTAACTTATGAGATTTTTACAATTTAACTCAATTCAGTTGCTTTTTTACTAAACAACTAATTCACCAAACTAATCAGAAAACTGAAGAACTCAGGAGGTTGTAACTAAGTACAGAATAATAGAACTGATCCATCCAAGGAAAAACTCCTCCCAGTGAGGTTGATCCACACACACACACACACACACACACACACACACACACACAATGAATCATCAGGGTTGGTTTTTACCCACAACTCCTCTAAAGAAATAGGAGAGTCCTCATAACGACGCGGCCGAATCCCAAACACACACACGCAGGACTAAATAGGGTCCAGTGCGCCTTTATTTCATCCCCTTTGTAGTGCGCATTGTGTAGGGGACACGGAGTTATTTGGAATACGGCCCGGCTCCAGGGCTGAATGTTGTTGACAGAACGGACACACCTAATCACCACACAGTGCTCAAACTCCCCTCTCTCACACACAATTATCTTTATAATCTTATTTAATTCCCAAATTAAATTACAGTAATCATCGTGTTTTTCTCCAAAATTGCTGTGTGTAATTACATAAGCTGGAAAACTATTATCTAGTCAGGTCAGATAGAACCGTGACCATCCTTTCCGGTTCAAAGGGACAACACTTCCGAGTTTAAATATCGCTTTGTATACAAATACAAGTGCAAAAAAACCCTAAAAACTAAAGTTTTATAACAACAATTTGTCACTAAATTAGTTTTCATTGCTACACTTGGTTATTTGAATAATTTCTACAATCGTTTTCGGAAAACCCCGCCCACTGCGTGATGATTGGCTAGAAGTTGGCACTCACGCGAAAGGAATGTTGTATCAGCCAATCAGATAGCGTTTCGCTCAAGATAGTAGCCAATCACAACGCACGGGGCGGGACTAGTAAAAAAAAAAAAAAAAAAAAGCCTCGGCCGAAATAACGCAGAAAAAATGTGCCATAAATCAGTTTTCTATCTTTTAACTTATTGTGACAATTTAATTAACAACCAAACCGCTTATAAAAAACATATTACACGCTAAATTCAAACACATTAAAAACTCACCAGGATGTAAAAGAGCTGCTCCTACCGCGGACTGCACCGCGCACCACTGCTATTTATACGCGAAACGCAAGAGGGCGTGGCTACGGCATGACATGCAGCCCAGGGGGCGTGACCACAATGGATCCTTCAAATACAATACACCAGGAAAGAGCGAGAATATCAGTGACGCCTTCAGTGGTGTTCTGCCTGAATTAATCCTTTTCTTCATCAGTATTATAGAGAAGTGCAGTAGAACAGAGCGCTGCATCACACACAGGAATCTCACAGTGAGAGTGAACATCACTACAGTGAGAAACCCAATGATCTCGATTTAACACTTCTCCTTTCACTGGAGCCACAACCGCACCTCCACACGTTGATATTACACTCGTAAAAACGACAGTTCAAGAATTACGGTTTTCCTGGGGATCTAAAATGAAGGCGAATTGCGTGTGTTTTTGTACAGTGAAGTAAAATGCAAAAGTACAAACTTTTCGTTCTCGTAACGATCGTTTTGAACCGGGCGACGTTTCCTCACCGTGTCCAGCCTTCCTTGAAAAGTCCGTCTTGTACACGTCCTTGTGTCGCGTATCTGCGATCAAATCCATTTCTGCCGCACTGTTCATGCCGAAGACTCGATGTAGATTCGTTTGACGAAAACAACATGCTGAAATCTGATTGGACAGAAACTCCAACGTAAACAGACTACAAGAAGCAGCGCAACCGAGAGAAACGTTACGAAGAGAATTGACTAATGGGAACAGTTTAATTCATATTCATGGAATAAATATATTAAAACGTAAGTCAGTGATTCTGAGTTTAGGACGGCAGAGAAGGTCTTGCTGGAACTGAGGGTCCACCACTGCAGAACATAATATGGAATTAAATAAAGTCAATACATTAAACTAGTTCAGCGCTTCTACTGAACTTCCAACACCACAGAAAAGCAATTAGAACACATTTCGTTTCTGTCTTTGAGGATTTATTTTACATTATATACAATTTTTTTGGCATCTAAACCAGAATTTTTTTTTTTTAAACCATTTCTCCATATCATTATCACCACCCCAGTTCCTCCATCATGAGGAGTCTGGATGTTGGTGAGAAACCAGGGAGCTGAAAATCAGGACAGTATGAAGCTTGTGGCACTTCCTGTTTGAAAGCCTTTATACTAACGTCCATGGCTGTGTCACGTCCTAGTTGGAGATGTTCGGCCTCCTGGTTCACATGGCTTTTTGGTGATGGTGTCACTTCCTGGATAACAGCAGGTTGGCACGGCAAACTTTGGGCACGTGACGGATAGTGAGGGAGACCCTGCTTCCGCGTGGAAGTGGGTCACCCACCTGCCCTCCTGCCACCGACAGGTTCGCCACACGCTCCGTTAGCGTATCCATAGCAACACTTTTGATCCCATGAAGGTAGTGCATGTACATCTCGTCCTGCACGATCAGGAGACTGCGACGCTGCAGCAACAACGACAGCACGTAGCGGCTCTCCTCCGTCTGAGGAACCTCGGTCTACAGAGAGAAGATAAATATAATATCTGAACAAAAATCGGGACATCTGACTTTTCCTGACTTTGTGGTTTTTCAACAAACTGCACAAAGTTGGAGTCGGTGCTGTAGCATGAAATTTTCCCTTTAACTAGGAGACCCAAACCTGCTCCAGCATGAAAAAAAACTCCCATGGGTTGGAAGTGTGTGAAAGATCTTCTGCTATAGAGCTTCAAAACTACTGAACACCTTTGGGATGAAAGTAAACGCTGACTGCACCCCAGACCTCCTCACCTTCTCACCTTCATCACTACCCGACTTTACTAACACCCCTTGTATCCAAATGAAGCTCCGCAAACATCTAGTGGAACATCATCTCAAAAGAGTGGGAAGGATTTTGTTAATAAAACAAAGCGGTGACCGCGGAATTTTAAACAAACTGCCATAAAGACTTGTCAAGTAAAAAACTTTCCTCAAATAAATAAAAGTTCATCAGAGGTTCTCAACAGTTCCATCAGCATAGTGATGGACTTTACCTGTGTTTCATCAATGGGCCTGTAGAAGTCAAGCAGCGTGTGAGAACCCAGAGTGATGGTGGTTACTGTCGGGTGATACAGAGGCCCGTCTTCATGAGGCTGACACAAACACACACACACACACACACACACACACACACACACACACAGAGGATTAGATACAAGACACACTGTATGTATGTGGTGAAAGAATTGCTTTAGTATTGTTGTGTGAATATTTAATGGGGGTGAGGAGTGAGAGGGGAGGAGTGAGGGGTGAGGGGTGAGGTAATGGGATGGGATGTGATGATGGGATGGGATGATGGGATGGGATAATGGGATGTGATGTTGGGATGTGATGATGGGATGTGATGATGGGATGTGATGATGGGATGTGATGTTGGGATGGGATGATATGATGGGATGATATGATGGGATGTGATGTTGGGATGGGATGATATGATGGGATGATATGATGGGATGTGATGATGGGATGTGATGATGGGATGTGATGTTGGGATGGGATGATATGATGGGATGATATGATGGGATGTGATGTTGGGATGGGATGTGATTTGGTGGGATGATGTGATGATGGGATGTGATGTTGGGATGGGATGATATGATGGGATGTGATGTTGGGATGGGATGTGATTTGGTGGGATGATGTGATGATGGGATGTGATGTTGGGATGGGATGATATGATGGGATGTGATGTTGGGATGGGATGTGATTTGGTGGGATGATGTGATGATGGGATGTGATGATGGGATGTGATGTTGGGATGGGATGATATGATGGGATGTGATGTTGGGATGGGATGTGATTTGGTGGGATGATGTGATGATGGGATGTAATGGGATGCGATCACTGGGACATGAGTACCATGATGCCCTCCTCTGGCCTGTACTCGTTCACCAGCACGTGATTGGCGTTTTTCCCGCCGAACGCCCCGAGGCCTGAGATCTTCTCTGTGTATCTCAGCAACCAATCAGGAAGCTTCTCTGCGAGCATCCCCTTCGGATGAGGAAGTCCTCCTGATGTTACACAAAAACAACACAAACACCAGACCATCTAGACCTGCAGTTTTTTTTTTTTTTTTTTTTTTTTTTTTTTTATATTATTTATTAAGAAATGAAACATCATGAGAGGATCCCAAACCCCAGTTCTGTAATCTTCTTCCTGACAGCTGGGTCCATTTGGGTTTGGGGGCTTTGTACACCTGAAACACACACACACACACACACACACACACACACACACACACACACACACACACACACCCTGTGAGAGTGTACTCAGTGTATTATAATGAAGAAATGCCTGGTTGAAGTTGCACCTGCTGGAGAAGATTCTCCTCTTCTGCCTCTGTTATAAACTCCGGGATGAAGTACACAGTCGGTGGAGCCTGTTTTCAACAACACAACCACCTTCTTTATTATAACGCACTTTTAAATTGTACAAAATAAGTGGAAATAGTTGTGTGTTTACTGACATGCTTCACTTTATATGCTTCAAACTCTTCAGGAATCTGTTCAGGATTTGCCATTCTAACAGGCTGTGTCCGAATCCCAAATCGCCACGTAGTGCACTATTAAACCTAGGGAGGAAAACTCCACTTTCGTCTATGTGAACGAAGTGCACCTAAATAGTGCGCAGTGAGATATTTGAGACTCAGCCATAAATCCGAGACGAGGACGAACTTCTTCCTCCTACTTTGTCATCTAGCGACAAATATATGCGATTAAATTGACGATACACAAGAGTGAAGGTCGAATATAATATAATTAATTAACCTGAATATTTTAAAAGAAAACGAAACAAAAGTGATCAAAAGGATCTCGAGTGATATTACGTCCTGTTTTCCTCTTCTTCTCTTCTCCTCGTAGTCATGGAAGCTTGCACGCGCCGTGCAATACCGCCGCCTGCTGGATATAAATTAAACTTTAAGATAATTATAATTAAAATCTAATATAATTTAATATAAATATTAATCTTTAAAATGTTATCAAATACTTTTATCGCATTATCGAAAGTCGGTTTCTGCAACACAAACGAATCCTAATGAGCAACGCTTAAATCATAAATCGCCTGAGACTGAGCTCTCAGTGCGCATGTCTAGCGCCGCCGTATGGCAGTTTAGTGTAATTACATTTTATATACTTCATTTGTGAAATATCTTTATAAATTAAAGATTAGATAGATAGATAGATAGATAGATAGATAGATAGATAGATAGATAGATAGATAGGCAAGCTGGCAGGCTGAGTGGTTGAGGGTCTTTCTTAAGGGCCCAGAAGTGGCAGCGTGGTGGTGCAGGGATTAGAACTGATAACCTCCAGAGTACATCTGGTGTACAGAATGGTATTGGCCACAATGTTGGTCGTTTGAGGGCAACATTGTTCATAATCCTGTATGAATATAAAGTGCAACACTATTTTTAAATGAAATCCAAAAATCTATAAAATCGACAATATTACTGTGTACAGTTGGAACTCGCTTGGTCCAGAACACATCCCATTGACCCTTGTGTTCTTGTCTCAAGCATATTCGCTGCAAACCCCGTCCCCTATTATCTGGATACGAGGCTGTTCCTTCACCAGCCGATGTTTCAAGAATATAAATAAGACTGGAACTTTCTAAAAATGAAAATGAGACAATGATGTCGATACGAAGCTCAGCACCACGTGACGCGTTCGTGTGACCTTGACTAACGAGATAAAGGTTTAAAACCAGGCGTGGTTTCCTCACACTGTGAACTTCTACTGTCTTTGATATTGTGCTTAAAAACACATCCTCCACCAACCTGTGTTTTTTCCTCCCTCTCATTTCATCTACCTTTCCCACCTGTATTTCTTGGCCTTCACTCCTTCAGCTTAACCCCCCTTTGTTTTTTCCCCTCCATCTCCCAATTTCAGCCCGCAGCACTGCGGCGGTGGTTTCCACGGCAACGGCAGAGCGAGAGCTGCATCCTGAATCAGTGCTGGTGTGCCGTCGCAAATAGTTATTGATCAGCTCTGATTGCATCTGCAGCTCGGTCCGACGCCGGCCTCTGCTCAAAACGGTTAGAAGAACAAAAGAGGAGAGGAAAAAACCCTGAGAGATATCATCAGATAGAAGATGATGTCATTAATGGTCACTGCTGCGGTAGTCGTTGTCGTCATTTTATTTCTTCGTGTGATGATAATCGTTTGCTTTTTAACACGTTGCACAAAAATGCACCAAATCCATGCGGCCCAAAGGCAGAACCACGTCGAGTTAAGGGAGTGACATCATAACGTTCTGCTGCAGTGCATCCTGGGACACCGTCACCATTTTGAAGATCCACTCTGTAAAATGTGACCCAAGTACAAATAAAAGTACAAAGGTTTTTGCCTTCAAATGAACTTAAGTATCCAAAGTAGTGATTTATTATAACTCTAATGTTCCTGTTATCATTTTTATCACAAGATCCTTCACTTAATCACCTCAGTTGATGTGTAAAGACTCGAATGTGACTCTCAGCACACTGATCTATTAATAGAATGATATTAATGACTCAAACACTAATTGATTTCTATCACAATGATCATGAACCCAAAACCTTCTTTTCAATGTCTTTAAAAAAATCACGTGAACAAGGTCACGTGTGTTGTGGTAAGTTCCAGTCTGGAGTTTCTTCATCGTTTATTCCTCTCTAAATCTTCTGCTGGATGTTGAACTGATGCTGAACTGTATGTTGGTGATCAGTAGATACGCAGAGCGCCAATCAGAACACGTGTAAAACAGAGCGTGCGCTCGATCCTGATTGGTGACTCGCCACATGTTTCAGCAGTTACGTTTTTATCCTCGTAAATAAAAAGGAACGACTGATTTTACAAAATGTAGTCGAGTGAAAAGTCAAATATTTGACTTTGAAATTTAGTGAAGTTTCAGTAAAAGTGTCACCAAATGGAAACACTTCAGTGAAGTACAGACGACTTTAATACAGTAACAAATTACATTTACTTCTTTACTGTTCATTACTGTGATGTGTAAATGTATAAAGTACAACAGGGTCGGTGTGTGAATACTGGATTGTGATTGGCTGGAAGTTCAGGTGATTAGAGGGAGTTTAGAGTATTTAACTGTGATTACGATCAACGAGTTCGAATTTGACAGAAAAGCTTTAAATGAGAAAAAGAACACCAGGAGATAACTCCAAGAGCTTCTTCTTCTGCTTCTTCTGCTTCTTCTTCTTTTTATTATTATTATTATTAACACCTTCCCCTTGTTCTCTCTCTCTTTCTATCTCTAATATCTATTTATTTAGAAAAAATAAATGTAATCTTCTGGCACCACTTTATTTCTGGAGCAGCAGAATTCAAACTCTAACGACTCGTATATACAATAAAAAATATTTAGATCCATTCAGTCAGTTTTGTACAACAAACATCAGCTACAGTTTGAACTTCTTGGTTCTGGGAAGTGACCCTGGTATCAGGTGATAATCCACAGCCGGGTCTGAGGCCTCGCACCATTCTAATGTTCTCCGCTTCACCTCAAGATGTTCTTCACCTCCACATCGAGCACTAACGTCCTGCAACACACACCTCGACCTGGATTATCACATATACACCAGAGGGCTTCTGAATTCTGGACGTTTGTTCATTATTCTCGTCACTGTTGGTATCGTTTCCCATTTCGACTCCGAACCTTCTCAGCAAGAGCTTCGTTTCTCAGGCGCTGATTGGATGAGAAGATCAGAAGATTAACCCGCTGAGAAGGCGATGAGGGGAAATTATTCCTCTAATCATACCTGCATATGTGTGTGTGTGTGTGTGTGTGTGTGTGTGTGTGTGTGTGTGTGTGTGTGTGTGTGTGTGTGTGTGTGTGTGTGTGTGTGTGTGTGAGTTTGTGTGTGTGGGTGCAAAGCTCCTCCTGATATTTAGCCGTACTTACCTGGTCCTCTTGGAGTGGGGATCAGGAGCACCAGGTTGCCACGGTTACGGTGGGATAGCAATGCATCCGTGACCGGAATATCCCAGCATTCTGTCAGAGAAGCATCGCCCCCCCGCCCCCACCCAACCAGCCCCTCCCCCACCCCACCCCATCCTCTACGAACCTGTCGCCTTGACAACGTGATTTTACCATCAATTCCTCTCCTATTACTATCTAAAAGAAACGAATGTCTCTCTCTTACACACAAACACACACACACACACACACACACACACACACACACACACACACATGTACATGTATATGTTCCACGCCAATACACTGATTAAAAATCAGAGTGTATTATTCCGCACTGCGTCCAATCTCAGGAAATCGGAGCAGAGTCTAGATTAGAGTATGTGCTGCGTATGTGATGACCTTGGAGTGTCATTGACAGTGTGGCAGAGGCAGAGTGAGGACGCCCAGCGGCGGACGGACCGTGACCATCCTCTGAGACTCGCCGTGATGAGACGGATTGGACCACAGAAGCAGATCGGAGATGGTTACTGATTGCTGAAGTGTGCAGGAGTGTCATTTATGTGATGTCACTGCTGGAAGAAGTGTGTATGTGTGTGTGAGTGTGTGTGTGTGTGTGTGTGTGTGTGTGTGTGTGTGTGTGTGTGTGTGTGTGTGTGTTTGGAGACTTAATTAATATCATTAGAAATATGGCTGTCCTCTACTGTGGCAAGATGTGTGTGTGTGTGTGTGTGTGTGTGTGTGTGTGTGTGTGTGTGTGTGTGTGTGTGTGTGTGTGTGTGTGTGTGTGTCTGTCTGTGGAAATGAAAACCAAGGTTGTTGCAATATTAGATGAATAGTGTTCAGTTTAAGAGCTCTCTCTCTTTCTCTCTCTATCTCTCTCGCTCTCTCTATCACCCCCCCCCCCTTCCCCTTGTGTGTGTGTGTGTGTGTGTGTGTGTGTGTGTGTGTGTGTGTGTGTGTGTATGTGTGCTACAGAGAATTCAGAGAAAGGGAGAAATAGATCTAAGGCCACATAAAGAAAAATCCTGAAGAGGCAGCAATAGAGAAAGGAAGAAAGAAACAATGAAGGATAGAAAAGAAAAGAAAGAGAGAGAGGGAGAGAGAGAGAGAGAAAGAGAGAAGGATGGACAGATGAACATTTAGTAAATCCCTAAAATGCACAAGCTGTCAAATATTAAAATATTTTCATTTGAACATGAGATATTAGCAAAGTCGTGGACACATGATCGTTTAAGGCGTCTCTGGATGCTGTAGCGTGGAATTTTCCCTGCACTACACCCCAGGGCTCCTCCCTCACTTACATCCCTATCAGTTCAATTCAATTCCAGTTTTTTTCCTGTGGCGCTTTTCATAGCGAACATTGTCTCAAAGCAAATTTACAGAATGTAAGAATTATAGAAAAGAAAATGTAGATAAGTAAATGAAGGGTATGGATCCCTGATACGCAGCCTGGGGCCACTGTGGGAAGGAAAAACTATCTTAGATGTTATAAGGAAGAAACCAGATTTAAAACGGAACCCATGAGACACTAAGAGTGAGATGATAAACTATTAAAACATTACTAACACTGAAGAGTGAGAAATATGATTTTAGATTCCTCCATGATGAACTTTTAAATGTTCAATGATGGAGAAAACGACATGTAGAATGTAATTTTTTGAGTATTGATTAAGAGGTTGTTTATTATCAAAGTCTGAAATCTTCATGAAGTTGGATCCTAGTAGCGCTGGTACATCTCTAGATGGCTCGGGATCCTCACAGAGTTGGCGTCTTCTCTTTGAGGGTCCGAAAGCTTCATGACGTGGGACCCAATTGGAGCTGGCACAACCTCTGGATTGACTGACTGGATCACTGACTTTACCTACACCCTTGTGACTGGATGAAATCTCACACAAAATCTAGCGGAACATCTTATTAAAAGAGCAAATGGGGATGGAATGTACCACATCCAGTTTTGTTCACGTATATACAGGTTTGTATATATTAGTTATTTCATTCAGGAAGCTGGAACTCTGGAGCCAAGGATGATACGTTGCCTCTCAAAAATAGCACTAAGGAGAAGGTTGAAGGTCATGACCAGATACACTCTGGTGATTAATTTGAGGCACCGCTACAGAATTACCATCCTCTACTTAGCAGGCTCGGCCTCTTTCTTCTAACAGACAGTGGCTTGCGATAACTAGCCTGCAGTTCTCTCCTAATCATGAATGATGGCTTTACGGTTCATATGATTGGAGACGGCGGCGGAGCTCTGGAAATAGCCGTGTTCTACTTTAGGACTGAGCAGAAAATAGGACAGTAGATCAGACTGTGCAGGAGAATACGCTGGATTTCATCTGTTTGATTGAGCAGCTTTCTTAAAACAATTCTAAATCATAGCCACGGGGATCAAATCAGTCCGGTACGCCAAGAGCCGCAGTCTCGTCGCACGTAAAGCTTCAGCGTAATAATCTCAACTATATTTAACATCCGTATCAATCTGACGAGACCCTGAATAGCATCAGGCTGAATATCCCACGGTGTCTGATACGGTACGCTACGGGGAAAGTAAAATGAAGGCATCACTACTACACTATTAATAGGGGTTTGTTGTTGGTGGGTTTCCATGTTTAGACGCAGACCAGACGTCTGTGATGCGTAACACACACACACACATACACACACACACACACACACACACACACACACACACACACACACACACACACACACACACACAAACACACATTGTGACTATCACACGTCTGTTCATTCATCATAATTAAACTGTAAGCACACAGTCACACTGCAGTGCGGCACTGTCACCTCTCTTTGTGTGTGTGAGAGAGAGATGGAGTGAGAGAAACAGAAACAGAGAGAGAGAGAGAGAGAGAGAGAGAGAGAGAGAGCTGGATCTGGTCTGAAGTGTTAGCGAGCTCCCTGTCAGAGACATCATCCGTATTTCTGCACACTTTGGATTTTTTATTATTATTTTCTTTTTACAACCTCCATATGTGTAAAGATTTAGAGATTCACAACTGAATCAGAGATCGAGTCCAGCAGTTACTGTGAAGTAGGCGTGGCCTATATGCTGTACCTGTCAGCACTCATGTAGGAGGCATGGCCTATGTACCTGTCAGCCCTAATGTAGGAGGCGTGGCCTCTGCACCAGTGAGTCCCTACGAAGTCCTTACAAAAGAGGTGTATCCTCTGTACCTGTCAGTGCCTATGAAGGGGTCATGGTCTCTATACATTGTCCAACCCTCTGAATGAGGTCTGGCCTCCATGCCCATCTATCCACAAGGCAAAGAATTTGTCAGCCCCTATAAAGGTTGTGTGGCCTCCATATCTGTCAATCCCCATGAACGAGGTGTGGCCTTTGTACCATCAGTCCCCGTAAGCAAAGTGTATATTTTGTATCTGTAAAATCCCCATGTACAGTGGATCTTAAGTGGCCCAGCCAGAGCCCAGACTTGAACCCAATTGAACATCTCTGGTGAGATCTGAAAATAGCTCTGCACCGACGCTCCCCATCCAACCTGATGGAGCTCGAGGGGTTCTGCAAAGAAGAATGGGAGAAACCGCCCAAAAATAGGTGCCAAGCTTGTAGCATCAAACTCAAAAAGACTGGAGGCTGTAACTGGTGCCAAAGGAGCGTCAACAAAGTGTTGAGCACAGGCTGTAAATACTGATGTACATTAGATTTATTTTGTTTTATATTTTTTATACATTTGCAAAAAAATTTCAAACAAACTTTTTTCACATTGTCATTATGGGGTTTTGTTTGTAGAATTTCGAGGAAATTATTATGAATTTAATCCATTTTGGAATGAAGCTGTAACGTAACAAAACACGGAAAAAGCGCTGTGAATATTTTCCAGATCCACTGTAACTGCACTGCTCTACTAACGCTGCTAAAGTCTGTTGGTTGTTGACTTTAACACAGATACACCTACCTCCAGGAAGATCTTCCTAATCTGACCAACATCTGCAATGAGGATTTTATCATCCACGACAGATGTTTTCTGTCTTCTGTGCTTTTGGTGATCCTGAGCTCACCAATGCAGTCAGTTGGACTAGGAGACCCAAACATGTTCCAGCATGACAATGCCCCCATGCTCGAAGTCTGCTCCATGAAGATATGCTTTAAATGGGTTTGAAGTGTGTGGAAGATCTCCTGCTAGAGAGCTCCAGCTCTACTAAAGACCTCTGGGATACACCCCAGGCCTCCTCACCCTCAGCACCTGATTTCCATCTCTTCCAAATCTCTATAAAACCTAGTGGGCAAATGGAGACTCCACATGGAATGGGATGTTCAGCAAGAAGAATATACCAATCTTATGTTCTTGCTGATCCGATGTGGCTGTGAGTGTGATGTACACATCAGAAGACAAATAATGACTCACACCAAACAAAAGCTTTTGTTTGTTTTGCAGACAGAAAGCACTGAGACATTTTCGAGGTTTCTGTGTTTTATTTACCATTCCTCTTCAACGAACATAACTTACAGATTTCAAATCAAAAAACAACTTTCACATTCAAAGCACTGAAAAAAAAAACCAGTAACAAGCGCTTGTGTGTCGGTAAATTACAGACGCACACGCACGCACGCACACACACACACACACGCGCGCGCGCGCGCACGCACACATGCACATACACACACATATGCGCTTACACACAAAAGGGAATGCAGTAAGGGAGATGGGAGGAATGCTGGAATCTCGTACACACTCCTTCAGATCTCCCTTCGAAAAACAACAAAAACAAATTACAAACCCCCCCAAAAAAATTCTGCTCAAATCATAGATCATAACAACAAACCGAACAAAAACACAACACAAAACACGAGCAAGAGGAAAAACCGCACTGTGTGAAGGTTAAGAACAGGTTGCTTGGTTTAGGTTTGCATCCAGGAGGTTTCCACTGTGTGTAATGTGTGTGTGTGTGTGTGTTGTGTGTGTGTGTTGTGTGTGTTGACATGGGGACCTAATGCTCAGTAAAGTGCATTTGATGACGAGAGAGGGAAGAGAAATGGCATCAGAAGAAAACACAGGCGCTAATGCGACGTTCACACACACACACACACACACACACACTTACACACACGCACACGTACATGAGTTTCAACAGCCTCCACCTACAGACACGGAACACGGAAATAACATTCTGTTATCATTTTATGTAAAAATGCAAATACATTCAGAAAAAGTACAGCCGGGGGTTGGGAGAATCAAGTTACGACATCCAACCGATTCACGTGAATATGACTCGCACGCTAACGTAACGTAACCCAATGAAACGTAGCGGACGTTTTGCATGCATGGGCTTTTTTAAATCATCGAATCCGCAGACGGAACGCGGTTCTGGCCCTGCACTGTTCCCACAGCGTCTCACTTTCTTCTTCTTCTTATAATATTGGCTTTCAGTGGAAGTAGCTCAGGAGCCATACGATCACAGCATCAGGTGACAAAGTGGGCGTGTACTGTTGGTGTTTGGGGGCGTGGCCTGTCCATGAATTCTTTTTCCAATCAGAAATGTATATATATATGTACGTCCCCATAAATCCATTATCCGAAAACATTTGATCGGAGCTTTTCCTCAATTCTTTACAAATTAGCTCTGAAACGGTCCAAATTTCCTTCAGTTTCCCGTTTCATCCTGAAATTTAGTTCCCATTTACTGCACAGAAATGCAAGAAAAAACAGATGACTTTTCATCGTACCCCGACGTATATGACCAATGAGGACCCGTGTTTGTGTGTGTGTGTGTGTGTGTGTGTGTGTGTGTGTGTGTGTGTATGTGTGTGTGTAAATATATTGTGAGCTCGGAACTGAATAAAAGTTGGACCCTTTGAAGCCGATTCTAGAAAATCAGCTTTGAAATCGATTAAAACCTCAGGTCAAATGTTTTCGGATCTAAAATCACGTCTTTGCGTAATAAAAATAAATAAAACAGGTTTAGGATTTAGGATTAAGAGCATATGTTCAGCCCGCTTTTTTGTCCTAGCGAAGCGGAACACGAGCTGAAACACGATCTTATTGGCGACACTTCTGTTCACGCTGTAATGCATTCATAGTAAGTTCTTTATCCTGCTTTACAAGCCATCACTTTACCTCAGGAGCACGAACAAGCCTACAAGAGGTTCTCTGGGTCAGCATTGTGCTGAGCCACAGTTTCCTAACGAGTTACTGTTGACCACAGGCGGCCTCGTTAATCTTTATCGACCTGCTTTAACCCCCCCCCCCCCCCCCCCCCGAGCTGCGAGATCTCATTGTTGAATTAACGTTTCATCCTTTACAGTGCAGGGCCAGTTCCCATGGTTACCGAACCGCTCTAAAAACCGTAAGAGCTCTTCCAATATATATATATATATATGTGTCTGGGAAATGAAAATAAATAAATAAATAAATAAATAAAAGAAAAGAAAAAAAGCAAAAAATAAATAAATAAAAAATCGAAGCTGTTAACTGAAAACGTGTTCGATCAGCGCCACATGCAAAACCGTGCCCCGGAATTTCGAGGATTCGAGGCACGCAACGAAACGTTTTTGATTGGTTTTTTTTTTTTTTCGAATAATAACAATATTTTTTTTTTTTATGTTAGTTTTGATTCCCCACCCCCCTGATAATTCACTTGGATATCATGCAATAGAGACGTGCAAAAAAGATAAACACCTAACTCCACGAAAAAACACACTTTCATAAATGGGACGTGTTATGGGTGCTTAATAACGTGTTTACAACGTGATTATAACATGTTTATGCCTACTCCATGCCGACCTACAGAGAGAGAGAGAGAGAGAGAGAGAGAGAGAGAGAGAGAGAGAGAGAGAGAGAGAATATGAAGGAAGAGCTGCGTGGAAGCCACAAGTCAAACGAACGCACAGTATGCTTTCTCGACCGAAGTGTATAAAAAACCATGTTTATGCATAAAAGAACTATCGGTATTTATTCTCTATGCAACTATGGAGTTAAAAACAAACACTGACATTGCTCTTTGTTCGTCTTTTTGTTTTTTGTTTTGTTTTTGCTTCTTTTTTCTTTTGATTATCTTTTGATTGGAACTAAAAGGTTTATCGATTGATTGGCACTTGTTCGATGCGTCTAAATAGTTGTTTTTTTTTTCTCTCTTTTTTTTCCCTCCCAAATGCTTGATCCGCACACGTCTACATGTTAAAGAAGCTGCGTGAGTAACAGGTATGTAGTTCACGTCTATGTTATTCGTATCCACACACCTCGTTTGTGCTCCTGCCAAAAACGAGCGTTAACTCTAATAAACGGATCGGACATCTTTTTTTTTTTTGTTTAGTTTTTTTTTTTTTCCACAACTAAAATATTTCTCGTATATTTATCAAATAGCAGCATTTTTTCCCGCTTGTTTTTTTTTTTCTTTATTTCGTTACTTTTCTTTACAGTATTACAAAAAAGTACATGTAAACCTATTCATTCAAAAGTGTATTAAATCCAAAGGTTTTCATACAACGGACATAACAAAAACACAGAAAACTGGACGACATGCTACAATATTGCTTCCAATATTTCTTTACATTTGTATTTATGTAGGTCAAAAAAAAAAAAGAAGAAGAAGAAACAGAAATGGTCAGGGACGTCGATATGGACACCAGCACTCCGATTAGAGCGAATTCTAATGCACGAACAAATGGCGAAAGCTAATCTTAATCTGGCTCGATTGGCACTGTCGTCATACACACGAGTATAACGGAGTTCACACACTGAAACCCACGGCGCAAGACAACTGCATTTAGACTACAAACTAGAGAACGACACTAAAAATTCCACGAAGACCATGGGACAGGACGGAATCCACAGTTTCATTTTTAAAAAAAGGAGGGAAAAGGGGGAGAGGAAACGAAAGACCTCAGACCGTTCTCCGAGAGAGAGAGGATAGAGAGCACAGGATACGAACGACAGGCTATCGTTCGAGCTTGAGGTGGGTATCGTCCCCCTTGTTCCCCCCCAGAGTTCCTTGCTCTGGATCGTTCGAGGCATCCAGCCCTCATTTGAAGCACCAATTCCCTGCGTACAAGGGCGTTGGAGCGAGACTATTTACACTCTCGTAACGGTTAGGGCGAACAGATCTTAGGTCAGGTGGGAAAATGGATTCGAGTCGAGGTACAGAACCGTTTCCCGGTCAGAGTTCACAGAGAGAGAAGACAAGCTTGTGGAGCAGCAGCGGAGTCTAACGGCAGGGTGCCCGTGGTGTGTCATCCACTGCCCCCGGAGAGGAAAGAGGACAGAGAGGGGGCAGGAATGCCTGCACACACTTCAAGCCAAGGAATGTACTCTACTCGAACACACTCATCAACTGCCACCATTAGCACGAGAAGAGAGCTAGAACGCAGGAAGGTGCTCAGGTGACCCCCCTACGTGGAGCTTGTCAGTTCTGACATCATCCTTGCCAAAGATCCGGTGAGGATCCTGTTCAAGTTACAATGTTGAGGTAGTTACCGAATTTTTTTTTTTTCTGAATTTGCAAACCATTTCACTTGAGCACAATGGCCAAGTTGACGTAGCTAACCGCATGGGCGATATTAGCCAATGGAACAGTACCGAAGGACGTCAGGATGGAACACTTTGTAGTTTCGTTAAAGGGTCTGGAACATTCTGACAAACGTGCCTAAGAATCAGTCTGACTCAGCGTTCTCTGAAACACCCAGTGTCTATTTGAAAGTTCCGGCTGAGGAACCAGAAGCCAGTCAGATGAAGGTTGCAGCCAAAAAAAGTGTACAAAATCTATTTGCCTGTCCAAGCTTCTCCAAACTCAGCACAGGATGGACGAAGTCGGTTGGGGGACCACCACAGTAACATTCCAAATCAAAACCATACAAATGAATTAGTAAAAAGGAAGAATTTAAGCGAAAACAGACAGACAGACAGAAGCCTAAAAAAAATAGAGACTCGGAAGATATGTAGTGTAAGAACATGGGAAAAAAAACAGAAAAGGAGAACCCATGGCTAATGAAGTTGCAATTTCATTTGAAGTCGTTTCCTTTTCACCATATTAAATTTCCACAACAAAATGCACAGAGACTTGTGCTCGGCTTTGTGCTTCTGAAATTGCATATTGCATCTCAAATCTCCAAAAAAAAGAGATAATTTAGCCCCGAAAAATCCGCCGGCGTGCGGTAATTTCTCCTCAGCGGCAGACGGATGAATTGCGTTAAAAGCGGTCTGTTGATAGACCTCCATCCAAAACGCACTGCACATTTTTAAGGCAATCTTTGTCGCAATAATTCGATAAACGGATGACGCCATGTCTCTCGTTCTTGCTCTCTCTCGCTCTCTTTCTCCATCACTCTAACGCTTGGATTCGCTTCCCTCTGGTTCCAAAGCGGATTACGGTCTGGGAACTGGAGGCAGTTGATGAATGTCTTTTGCGAGTGTGTATTTAGGTCAGTAGAAGATCGGGCGTCGCCACGTGGTTAAATATAGACGGCCATGGTTCGGACAGAGATCTGCTAATTAATAGGCTGGTGTAAATTCCGAGCCGCTTGAGCTGACCCGGGGCAATCTCTCCACCGGCCGAACCGATGGGTCCGCAGCATCCAGCCCCGCCGTGCTGTGCGTTAGTGGACGCTGCAACGCGTACAGTACATTCCAGAGTTCAGGGCTGCTTGATTCACAGTGTGGTTGAAAAGAGATCACCTTTTTGTTTTTCTGTACCTCATATCTCCCTTTGCTGGATTTAAAAATGCATTTAGCAGCAGAGGCGACGATGCTAAAGTGTATGGCCTTAAAAAAAAACACCGAAAACATGCTATGTATTACTCTACCATGGTGTTTTCCAAAGAACGCTTTCCAACAACACAATGGATACAAGGGTGTGAGGGATACATTCGGGGCAGAGCACCCCTAAGCCCCTTCAAGAGAACTGCACAGAGGAAAAGGCATCAAGTCTCAGCTACGCCTTAATGCTTCACTGAGACGGGTGCTCTCAGCACGTTTGCGTCTCGCTAATTATACGCGATTCCTTCACACCACATAACTCGCCCCAGCGCCAGAGTGGAAAACAGCGTACTATATTGTCATTAGTTTTTTGTTTGTTTCTTTTTTACAAAGGCTGCGTTGCGTTTTATGCGCTCTCTTACTCACGTTGCCAGACACCCCCCCCCCCCCCCCCCCTCCTACACCCAGGCTAGTTTGCGCAGTAGTGAACTAGGTGCCAACTGGAACTCAATCGAGAACTTTGTTGCACTGCAAAAACACAGGAAATCTTCGTTCCTTTCCCCGTTCTGTTCAAACATCATGAGGTATATCAGCTTGAGCTCTATTCATACAAAAAAAGAAAAAAATAAACCCACACGTTTTTAAAAAAAATCACCAGCGTGCCACTGGAGCCGGAGACCGAATATTTGAGTCTGGAGTATTTCTCGAGGTGCTGATTTCATAATGGTAATGTTAGTGTGACTATCTGTACTTATCCCTGTCCTTTTCTTGGGACTTGGTAGGACGATTCTTTTCGAGATGTTTCAAAATGCAAATTCTGAAGGATTAGGCATCAGTCAATTCCTGATTCCGAAAAACTTATCAGTTGGAAAAATTTTTGGTTTTTTTTATTTTTATGATGATGTTATGACCAATCACAAAATTGCTTGTAATTAATAATTCAACCCCTAAAGTGCTAAAATCTAACTAAGTAAGAACTTTAAAACTCTGATGGTTTCTAATTAGTGATTTGCTTATAGCACCAAAGAGGGGTTAACTGGCCAGACTGCACTCACAGTGTGTGTGCGTGTGTGTGTGTGTGTGTGTGTGTGTGTGTGTGTGTGTTTACATTCCTGTCCTCTCAAGGGGACCTTTTTAATCTTTGACATTTTTTTGTCTGCCTGCCTTTCTGTGGCTGAGTCAAGTTTGACTGCTGATGCCAAACAAACACTCTGATTAAATAAAACACATAAAAAAAAATCAAGACCAGGAAGTCTTTATACATTCAGGTCAACCTGAAACCACAGGTTTAAAGTAAAATCAAAATATACCATGACTGAGAGAAATCTGCTGTCCAATTATTAAGAGAAAGCCAGTAACATGGATCCCGAAATGTTTAGCAAGGGTAGACGGAAAATCTTTTGTCTCGTTTGAGTAAATTTGGAAAACCCTACAAGACAGCTTTAGGCCTGAAACATATATAAAGGGCTGAACCAGTGATACTAAATTGACACCAAGAGGTGATGCTGCAGAACTTACTGCCTATGTGGAGGTGTCTGCCATTAATTTTGAACTAATTTGTACAGGCTCCACCAATGACTGAGAAATTTAATAGAACCTCGCTGGTCCCTGTCTGTGTGAGGATCAGAGGAGGTGAGGCCTGAGTCTCTGACCTCCCGGAGTGCCACAGGGTTCAGTACAGAGCCCCTCATAATCTACACCACTTTGCTTTGAGTTAAAAAAATAATTAAAAAAAGAACAGCAGAATTTCAGTCCCAAATTCTTACACACTTTTTGCCTGCCCCCAGGTCCACAGATCGACATCTTTCTTTTTTTGTTTTGTTTCTTTCCTCTGTAACAATGACACGCAATCTCTTTGCTTCTGTTCCCCTTACCGACCTCACTCCTCCATTTTGTTTTTGTCTTTTGTATGTTCGCCCCTTTCATTGTCTGCTCTCTTGTTCGTTCCTCTTTCGAATCCCTTTCCTCGCTGCCCTCCCTCCCTCCCCCCATTGCTTGAGTCCCTTCTCTATCCCACTTTCTGAGGATTTGTGGCGCGGACGCCTTGCTCGTACGTGATCCGCTGGCTGATGAGGTACTGCGCGGCCTGCGTTGCTGCCGGCGACCCCGTGATGGTCACTTTGCGGTTGCGCGTTCCTGGGATGAACTCGCCCTTTTTAGAGATCTGGATGCGTGCCCCTGTCAGCTCCTGGTACTCCACCAGTGTCTTCCCTCCTTTCCCTAAAATGGCTCCCACCAGGTTCTCGGGCACAGCAATCTCCAGTACTTCCTTGCCACCCTCGGCAAGTTTCTCAGTCGCCAGCAGTGATGACGCCACCAGTGGGGAGGAAGCCGGGTTCAGGTAGCCATTTGAAGCTCCTGTGGCGGCCGCCAGAGAACCCAGCGAAAACCCAGCGAGCCCAGGTGCAGCCGGGTGCGCTGCTCCTCCGGAGGCCTCGCTGGCGTACGATGCTAAAAGGTTAGCTGCGGCAGCAGCTGCCGGGTTTGCACTCGCAGCAACAGCGGCTAACACCCCAGAGGCGGCTGCTGGGTTCAGGCCAAGCCCCAGAGTGTTGGTGTTGTAGCCGTAACTGGCGAGCGTGTTCAGGGCGGAGGTGATAGCCAGCAGATCGTTGCCAGAGAAACCAGACATTGCAGAGGGAAAACTGGCAAGGCCTGCCTGGCCCAGCAGCGTGGATGCAGTGGCAGCAGCAGCAGCAGCAGCACTAGGCAGAACCTCAGCACTGTTGGCGTACGGTGATCCCGTGGGGTTGGAGTTGGCCACAGGTCCTGTGACATTGGAGTAACTGATGTTGAGGCAGCTACTGCTTTGAGGGTCCTCCTGGATCTTCTGCACAATGATCTCTACAGCCTTGCGGTTCTGCTCAGGCTCGCCGCTCACTGTCACCACCCTCTCCTGCAGGTTGATGCCCTCGGGCTTCTGTGACAGCTGCACCCATGCACCCGACTGCTCCATCACCGACTTCACCGTTGCTCCACCCTTACCGATGATCAGCCCGGCTGTGCTGTTGGGCACGATCAGTTTCGCCTGCATCAGAGAAGGTTAGAAGCCTTAAGGAACAGCACCAATTTTCTCAACAATACCACATATGTTGAAGAATCTGCACTCTGCAAACAGGAGATGGTAATGGAATCTAAATCAGAAGCTAAATACTAATCAAGGAAGATATTCTGTGATTGGAGAATTAAGGAGTCATATTACCTTCACCGTGAGATCAAGCCAAGGAATTTATTACAGTACTTGACTCTTTGGCTGTATAAAGTGAATCAAATTCAAATGTCGCTAGTCTCAGTGTCGAGTGTTTGTTATTTTGTTTCTTACAGGCATGAAGGCAGGGTAAGATAAGAAGTTACTTGGCAAGCCACCTTACAGATACCTGTCACTCACCCAGACACAGGTGGTAAAGTTTCTGGTGATTTGTTCACTATTACCTGCTCGATACCACTCCAGACCTGGTTCCAGACAATCAATCAACACTCTGGCTCAACGACCAGAACCTACAAGTACTATACACAGTTTACTGTGAGTGTGTAGGTACAAGAGAGTAGAGTGTTGGTCTATAAGGTCTCGCTGACCAGTCATTGCTTATCTCAGCCATTTGTTGATCCTGGGGATTACCATGCAGCTGCCCCCTCTCTTTCTCGGGAACACACAGGTAAAAATAACCCAATGCTCTCGCTCTTTTCAGGCCGGGTCTGGATCTTTCCCCCTGGGAAACACCCCGAGCATGTCATCTCTACAACACTCCAGGCTTTAATATAACACACTGCCTCACTGCTCTCAGCATTCAGGCTGGTTTTTATTCATGTGCTTTAATCTGTGATTAATACGTAATTCTTAAGGTGTGTGTGTGTAGGTGTGTGTAGGTGCGTGGCTGACCTGTTTGACGCGGTCGGGGTTGACGGTGGTTTGAGGCTGCAGGATGCTGACTGGTTCGCTTTTCTGGCTGCTTTGCGGCATCTCGCGCACTTTCTCGGCGATGAAATTGTGAACGCCATTCAGCGCCTCTACCGTACCCTGGATCAAACACACGCGCTCTGTTGTACCTGCGCACACACACACACACACACACACACACACACACACACACATACACACACACACACACACACAGGTACAATGTGTAATGTGTTATTTCAATGACTATCGTTCCACTGTTTACTGTTTACTATTTCCACAGTTGCTGCAAACTCACACCACACACATTTGATCCCCCTTTGGCAGTTGAAGATGATGACCTGCCTGGAATTTTGTTGCTAAGGATAAAGAACCAGTGACAGTCTCAACAGTTGCTTTGATGGGGATGAACTTGTTTAGTTCCAGGGTGATTGATCACCCTGGTGGAATGAAAGTGGTTCGAATTGGAAGAGAAAATATATACAATCGGAATATAAAGTTAATGTTCTGGACCAGAGATTTACTCAGGCATTAATATTAGATCACCAATGACAAATCAGACTCCAGGTCAGGAGTCCCCACACTACAACTCATAGGCCCCACATTTGGAACGGCCCTCTGAACAATCCGGAGACATATTTTGTAAATATCATTTTAAATATATGTTTTACCCTTTATTAAATATATAATCATATTTATGAATGAATATATTCATACTTATTTCCTTTAGCACAATTTCATTATTTAGTACTGCTTTTTATTTTTATAATAAAGTTCAGTAATATTTTATATGGAATGTTATGCTTGTTTGTTTTTGTTATTTTTGTCCAGTAACCATTTTAAAAACTATCGGTTGATTAATCGGCTATTGGTATCAGTAAAATCCACCATTGGTCGACTTCTAGTTATTAACATAACATAACAAATTATTTGTTAGATTCACCCACAAACCATATTTATATGCATACGTTAGTAAATATTTTTATTTAATTTGCAATGAATATGAATAAATGTGATTATGACATTAATGCTCTTTTAATAGGTGATATATCTCTTGAAAAGTGATGCTTATTTGCCTGTATGGTGCACCACAAAATAATAAACGAGTTTATCATTAGGAGGCATGATAAATACAATCTCCACTATTGAAGAAAGGAAAAATTCTGTGGCCCTCACAGTTTTTGTGGATATAGGCATAAGCACGAAATGTAGCCGAGCAACTATTTTTTAAGTTTCTCTGCCCTTTTAAAGCCACTTCCTCTTCAGCTTGCTTCTCAGGTACTCTATGTATCCACCGTTCCGTTTTTATCTCCCATCATGCATCTCTGTCTTCGTACATCTCTCCGGAAACAGCAATGCCAATAATCTCGTAACAATCTCAGGCAGTAGTTGTAGGTGGGCTCTAGAGCTATCAATCTGTCCACAAAGCTGACTTCATCTCAGCCTTGGCTTGCCTCCATACACTCTACTTCCTGGCTCTGACAGGGAAATGGATCACTACAGAGAACTTGGCTCGGCCAGCTGCTCGCTCATCCTCCACGTCTGCATTCCCTCGCTCTCCGTGATTGATTGGCAGGAGTCTGCTTATAGCCCAGAAGCGGAGCTTCTCACCCCTCATGTCTTTCACATCGTAATGTCTCATCAGATGAATAGCATGCCGATACCATAACCTTTCCGATTAGCTTTCGTACTGTTTTTCTCAGTCCTTCCATACACCTGGAAGTTCCTTTGTATATTTGGAAATCAGAAGCCACCAAATGAAAGTTATTACCGAATGGTTATTACTACTGATATGTTTGATTCATCATTCAATTGTTCGTGATCAATCGATGTTTAGTTTTAACATACAGACAAAGTATTCGTCTGCACATTTAAACACCATTCATGAAATACATCTGCACTGATGGAATCCTTAAAATAAATTGTTTAGCTAAAGGTGTCCCTGCTACAAAAGAATTTGAGACAACAGGTATTCATTTAATCTATTTGATACCTTCAACTTCCTATTAGAAAAGATTCCCAGGTTGCACAACAAGTTCAAGGTTGATTCGAAATGAAGCTACAGCCGTCCATGGTTGGGAGTCAAGGACCAAACTTAGTGTGAGGCATGGAACAATCTCACACCCCTGTTAACCAACACATCATCTTTGAGTTCATACTGTATGTGTGGACGATCATGTTGCCCTGTAATATAAAATAACACTATTGTGAAAAAAAAGTAGGGAATTTCGCTAGCAAGACCTTATTCCTATGATTAATACATCTCCAATCCTCTCTCAGCCCAAATGAACAACACGTTTTGGACTTGATCTTCAAACCACACTCTCTTTTTTTTTTCTGTTGTGATTTTTCCTCCAAACCAATGATCCTTCCCACATATTCTATCAGATCATGCACATTCATGCTACTTTCTTTTCCTGATCTCTCTGCAACCTTTGAAGAAGCAAAGGTGTTCTTGTGTCAGGTGAAGAATGTATGTACAGTATCTCACAAAAGTGAGTACACCCCTCACATTCCAGCAACCATTTTATTTTATACCCTCAACGGACAATTCTAAAGAATTTCATCCTAAAACTGATCAGTGTGTGTTTTATTTAATAGGCGCATAAAAAAATTATAACGTTCAATGGGGAACACAAAGTAGTACAAACTGAAGTGTTTATACACTACATGGACAATTTGTGGACACCGAGTCAAAAGATTGGATTTGTGGACTCCCTATTCCAAATCTGCATTTCCTTTTATATTGACCTCCACTCTTCTGGGAAGATGTTCCACTAGATTTTGTACAGGTAGTGATGTAGGTGAGAAGGTGAGGAGACCTGGGGTGCAGTCAGTGTTCACATTCATGATGTTCAATAGGGTTGGAGCTCTATAGCAGGATATCTTCCACACATCTGAAAAGCAGATCTTCATGGGGCTCGCTTTGTGCACTTTGTGTCATGCTGGAACAGGTTTTGGGTCCCAAGTTCAAGTGAAGGCAATATTTCATGCCACAGCATCTGATACAATTGCGTGCTTCTGTCTTTGTGTTAACAGTTTGTGGAAAAACAATACATGGTTGGAAACAGCAGGTGCCCCAACACTGAACCAGTATAATGGTGTTTTCTGGAAAATTAGGGCTGGTGTGTATGTTTCTGGGCAACGGTGCTGCAACACTGGCCATGTATCTATGAGGTCCTCTGCTGTGATGTCATCTTTATGCACCAGATTGAGTATCAAGCATCTGTTCTATAAACACCTGTTCTTATTTAAACCATGCCACTCACACACACTCGTCCATACACACTCACTCATACTCACACACTCGTTTACACTAACACACACTCGATTACTGCTGAGCGGGTGGGTGTGTTACAAGGAGACAAAAATCGAAAAATCATTTCGTTGTTTATCTAAAAATTGCAGGTCAACAAACAATCAACAGCAGGACACTGTATGTGTGTGTGTGTGTGTGTGTGTGTGTGTGTGTGTGTGTGTGTGTGTGTGTGTGTGTTGTGAGACTACGCGTGGGTATGTGTTGTTGGGAGGATGAGTTTCATACAAACACTGTTGGTTCAAGTAAATGGAAAAAGTCTCAGGTTTCTTTGTGTGTGTGTGTGTGTGTGTGTGTGTGTGTGTGTGTGTGTGTGTGTGTGTGTGTGTGTGTGTGTGTGTGTGTGTGTGGCCTGTGCCTGCAGTACCCTCACACTCATTCATATCCACTTGTGTCAGCAATTACTGAGTGGGTACAATGCGTGAAAACACATTACGGTCAAATCAATCAAGTTAACTACAAACACACACACACACACACACACACACACACACACACACACACACACACACACACACACACACACACACACACACAGGTAAGTGTTAGTTTAGGTAATTGTGTATGTGTGTTAACATAGGTGTGGATGTGTTTCACAGGGTTCTAGAGCATGAATAAAGCCTCAGCATAGACAGGCTTCTTTTTATAGGTGCCCCGTGAGCCACAGGGGCTTCGAATACTCTGCCCTCAGCAGCTCATAAAACAAAGAACGCCTGCTAAATCTCCCTTTATTTTAGTCCGGCTCGAATCGAAACGCTGAGCGCCTCTGTCCCACCACACCGCGCTCTCTGACCGGAGCAACCAAGAGCTTATTTTAGGGCTGTAATATAGATAGCAAAAAAAAAAGATCATGAGAAAAGCATGGAGCCATGGTTTGCCAGTTAGAGTCAAAGGTGAAGCAGAGAGCATTAAAGCGGTGTAAGGCCTCACGCCTGGCAGCGGATTATCACTTTATTTCAGGGTCACTTCCCAGCATGGACACGTTCAAGCTGCCATTGATGTCTGCAGAGCAAAACTGAGTGAATTTATCAAAATCTCTAATAACACTTAATTTTCTTTACGCATTTTCATTTCGTCACACCCCGAAATAAAGTAGTGCCATCGCATTACATTTATTTGAATGAGTCACAATAAATTGCAAAAGATTGTAATAATAATGAAGCTATTGGAGTTGAAGTTGGAGTTGAACTCCTGGTGCTTTTATTCATTCTATTTCTCATTTCTTGTTCCAGTTCATCTTGTGCCTTGACCCATTTATCAAAATTACTGCATTCACTATATAAGTTCCATTATTTACATTTACGGCATTTAGCAGATGCCCTTATACAGAGTGACGCACAAAACTCCTCCATGGAGTTCAGGAAGGTCATCAGGAAATTTTTACAATATCTGTTTCTCTCTGGATGGAACTGAAACTGGACGTTACTATGGTTACAGGTGTTTATAGGCTGCACATTCATTTAGATTTAACTAACAAACACAAACTACCTGTGTGTTCAACGCTCTGAACTCACACCTACAATACTTTATCATTCCCTACTCTACCCTATCATGCCCTACTCTACCCTATCAACCCCTACTCTACCTTATCTTACCCTATCAACCCCTACGCTACCTTATCTTACCCTATCAACCCCTACTCTACCCTATCATTCCCTACTCTACCCTATCATTCCCTACTCTACCCTATCATTCCCTTCTCTACCCTATCAACCCCTACTCTACTTTATCTTACCCTATCAACCCCTACTCTACCTTATCTTTACCTATCAACCCCTACTCTACCCTATCTTACCCTATCAATCCCTACTCTACCCTATCATGCCCTACTCTACCCTATCAATCCCTACTCTACCTTATCTTACCCTATCAACCCCTACTCTACCTTATCTTACCCTATCAACCCCTACTCTACCCTATCTTACCCTATCAACCCCTACTCTACCTTATCTTACCCTATCAACCCCTACTCTACCCTATCAATCCCTACTCTACCCTATCATTCCCTACTCTACCCTATCAACCCCTACTCTACCTTATCTTACCCTATCAACCCCTACTCTACCCTATCTTACCCTATCAACCCCTACTCTACCTTATCTTACCCTATCAACCCCTACTCTACCCTATCTTACCCTATCAACCCCTACTCTACCTTATCTTACCCTATCAACCCCTACTCTACCCTATCTTACCCTATCAATCCCTACTCTCCTAATAGAATCAATCCCCTGATTGCACTAGTTATTGCTCAGATAATTGGTCTTAATTTCTAAGTCCTTCTCTGTAAAATGTGTTTGATCTATGTCGGGATTTGAGGCGACTCTGCCTCAGAGATGTTTCACCCTACTCTACCCTATCAACCCCAACTCTACCCTATCATTCCCTCTGCCTCAGAGATGTTTCACCCAACTCTACCCTATCATTCCCTCTGCCTCAGAGATGTTTCACCCTACTCTACCCTATCATTCCCTACTCTACCCTATCTTACCCTACTCTACCCTATCTTACCTTACTCTACCCTATCTTACCCTACTCTACCCTATCTTACCCTACTCTACCCTATCTTACCCTACTCTACCCTATCTTACCTTACTCTACCCTATCATTCCCTACTCTACCCTATCATTCCCTACTCTACTCTATCATTCCCTACTCTACCCTATCAACCCCAACTCTACCCTATCATTCCCTACTCTACCCTATCATTCCCTACTCTACCCTATCATTCCCTACTCTACTCTATCATTCCCTACTCTACCCTATCAACCCCAACTCTACCCTATCATTCCCTACTCTACCCTATCTTACCCTACTCTACCCTATCATTCCCAACTCTACCCTATCTTACCCTACTCTACCCTATCATTCCCAACTCTACCCTATCTTACCCTATCATTCCCTACTCTACCCTATCATTCCCTACTCTTCCCTATCATTCCCTACTCTACCCTATCAATTCCTACTCTACCCTATTTACCCTACTCTACCCTATTTACCCTACTCTACCCTATCATTCCCAACTCTACCCTATCTTACCCTACTCTACCCTATCATTCCCAACTCTACCCTATCTTACCCTATCATTCCCTACTCTACCCTATCATTCCCTACTCTTCCCTATCATTCCCTACTCTACCCTATCAATTCCTACTCTACCCTATTTACCCTACTCTACCCTATTTACCCTACTCTACCCTATCATTCCCTACTCTGCCCTATCTTACCCTACTCTAAAAAGGACAAGCTTGTAAGTTGTGAAACCTGTAAAAATGACATCATCCCTTGTGCCACGAACTCCAGTGCATAAAAACTCTACGTCTCCATAAACATTTATCGCCCGACTCATTTCAAAATGTTAAACCCAAATTTCCTTTTATGCTGAGAAGCCGAGTAAATACGTTTTTTCTAAAGACTATGGAACCTTTGACAGAAGAAGGGTATTGTTTCACTTGTGAGGAAAAATATAATAAAGACACTAAAGTGTGTGTGTGTGTTTAATCTCTGATAGGACAGCTCTGACATTTTAATGACCCAGTGCAGTAAAAAGCTTTTTATAAAACTGTGTGTGTGTGTGTGGGGGGGGGGGGGGGGGTGTTTGGATCATACAGCTGTCACTTCACAACACACAAACACACACACGAAGGGACACGTGCAGTCGCTTCACCTATCTATATTAAACTTTGTGTGTGTGTGTGTGTGTGTGTGTCTTCACTACCAATCTTTGAAATGAATCTAAAATAAATACGATGTGGTAAAATGTTTGCAGACTGTAACTGGTGCTACTCTGACCCATGTGCGTAACCACGCCTGCAAGATAGAACGTGACATTCTGCGTGAAAGTGGCGACTCTGCCTCAGAGATGTTTCACATGACGTACGTTTGACATACAGCGATGCTGCAACGAGTCGTTCGAGGTGTTTTGAGTGTCATGCACGCTTCAAGAGCAGAAGAAGATCTGAAACAGTCTGAAGGGTTTTTCAAACACAATGTTTTTGGTTCTGAATGTTTACACAAGAAATAAGTACAATTGAAATGAAATCCTGGCCTGAGAAGAAACGCTGTATGGCCAAAGTACTGGGACACCTGACTTTTCCAGCACTATGTGGTTCTTCTACAAACTGTTCCCACAAAGTTGGAGGCACATGAAAATGTGCGGCAGCATGAAATTTTCCCTCAACTTCAACTAACTTCACAAAGCCAGCTCCATGAAGATGTCACTTTGCATGGGTTTAAGTGGAAGATCTCGTGCTATAAACCAAATCGAACACCTTCAGGATGAATGTGAATGCTGACTGCACTCCAGGCCTCCTCACCTTCTCACCTACATCACTTCTCACTTTACTCAGAGCATTGTGGCTGAATGAAAAATCCAGTGGAACATCTTCCCAGAGGAGTGGAGCTCATTATAACAGAAAATGGGTTTGAATGTGGAATTCGATGCTAAAAATTAATCTTTTGTCAAACTTTTGTCCATATAGTGTATGAATGAGCAGAATCCAACTACTGCTCGGAATCAGATCGGCCTCAGAACACGATCTATTGCGAGTGAGTAAACACGCCGTGGTCTGATGTTTCAGACAGGGTTTAAAACTCTGTGTATGTGAAAGTGTTCTCATTTACATATTAATGGCATCTAGTTTTTCCTGATGAGAGGAAACACGTAGGCGCCTCTGTACCTCTTTTGCTTTTTAATAACGTTTTTTTCTTCTTCTTTGTGGAAACACTACATCAGCCAATTTATTACTCAATATATAAAATTATACTGGTGTTACTTTCGTGTGGCGTGAAAAAAAAAAGGTCCTCGTGTTCAGGGAGTTTAAAGGTGTTTTATTCCCTCGAGCTTTCAGGCTGGAAAAGAGTGGAGGAGACGGAGCTGGTATGATCTGCACACGATGGTACTATGGCTTGATGACTGTGTATGTGTTAGAAATGTGAAAAGAGAAAAAAACATAGAGGGGGAAAATACGATTTGCTTCGGTGCAATTAGTTTTTTTATTTTTGTAGATCTATTTAAAGAAAATGAAGCGGTGTACAGCAGCGTAGGAGAGAGTTTTCCGTCTCAGATATTTTTTCCCCAAGCGCCATTGATTCAGCGAATCGGAATTCTGATGCAAATAGATAATAATCGGGTTTAAGTCGTTTTTATGAAATCAAACCTACGTTTTAAATAAGGACTCGCTCAAAATGCAAACGTAACTCGGATAAACACAAAGTCAAAATCAAGCCCATTTGCGATACTGCAGCTTGAACCCCGACCTTCTGATCAGTAACCAAGAGCCTTATCTACTGAGCTGCACTGTATTTCCAAATGTTTGTGGACACCTCGTCATAGATATGGTATGTGCTTTATGAGCATCGCATTCCACATTTATTCCCAATGTGCTCTTCTAATTCCCTTCACTCCTATGGAAAGATGTTCCACTACATTTTGGCTTGTGTGCTTTGTGGACATTTGTGTTCATCATCTACAACAGTGTTAGAAAAGTCAGGAACTGGTGTAGGTGAGAAGGTGAGGAGGGTCTCCTGGGGTGCAGTCAGCGTTCACATTCATCCTAAAGGTGTTCATTAGAGATGAGATCAGAGCTCTATAGCAGGCAACTTAAGATCTTACTCTCCAAACCATGTAAAGCAGATCTTCAATGAGCTGGCTTTGTGCACAGGGGCATTGCCATATTGGAACAGGTTTGGGTTTGCAAGTTCAAGTCCGATACATTTGTGTACCTCCAGCTTTGTGGTAACAGTTTGGAGAAGATCCACATATAGAAGGAAAAGTCAGGTGTCTCAATACGTTTGTCTATATAGTGTACATCAGCACGACTAATAATCATATGACTGACAATGAAACATGTTTCCAAACAGCTCAGGAGATTGATGGCATGAAAAGACAGAGAGGAAGAAGGCAGAAAAGACGAGTCCTTTGTGCATGTAAATGAACACCTTCATTAATCCTTCTGTCTCGTTGCTCGTCAGATTCAGTGTGCAGAGATGAAGGAGAAAACTTGTCCAATTGAGCAGGATGTGTCCAGCATGAAAAAAATCCTATTTCATGCCATTATAGGTGACTGATTATTATGATTGTTATGACTATTATTTAGTATTGACAGAAAAAAAAAAATCTGAAAATGAACCTTATCACAAATCGGAATGGCTGCCGTCTGTCCTCAACTTCCTTTCACGCCACTTCCTGTACTGTCTGATTGAATCTCCCGACAAAAAATTGCAATACCAAAATATGCGAAAATAAATGATACGTCAACGATTTGAACCCGATTCTCAATTGAACTCCCCGAATGCATACAGTGCAGCCGGTACACATTAAGGCAATGATGTTAAAGTGGAACTAGTCTCTGCTCTTATGGTGCTAAGGCCGAGATGTCAAGATGATTTACTGTGCTCTACACAGGGGTCAAACAAAAATACGATATCCTGTAGCAGACAGGACTCCTGCCTGACTTCCAATGCATTTATTTCATATCTTTTCCCCCAATAAATGTTGGATAGAAAATGTAGCAGTGTGTGTGTGTTTGTGTGTGTTGTGTGCTGTAGACTTTCAGTCATCAAAAAGTTTAACTGGATTTGTAAACCTCTATAATGAGGTTGAATAAACTGTTGGGAGAGGGGGCAATTATTTATAAACATGCATATAATATTTAAAAAAGCAGTAGTTCATGTATATATATATTTGTGTGTGTGTGTGTGTGTGTGTGTGTGTGTGTGTGTGTGTGTGTGTGTGTGTGTGTGTGTGTTACCTGGGTAGAAGTCTTTAGATTTGGACAGTTTGATGGTGGCACCAGTCTCTTTCTGCAGCTGGACGATGGTCTGTCCTCCTTTACCGATAATTGAACCGGCTGCATAGCTGGGGATCAGCACTTTCAAGAAGTACTCACCCTCTTCTACACACACACACACACACACACAAATACAGGAGCACTTGATTAGAAGCATCTTATCTCATACTCATAAACATCTCTTTAATAATTCTGCTGGGACGCAGGACTGTGGACACCGGAATATGCCCTGGCGATCGCGTGTTTCTTGTTTTCTGCAAATTGTTGAGTTAATAAATAAGGGATACGAGAGCCTAAGTGGAAGTATTGACTCATAGATTACTAAAAAAATACCTATAGGCACATGGTCATGTGTCATCAAACACATACATCACTACAGTAATAAATCTATAAAAATACAACAGAAGAATAAGGGAGTTTATATAAAGCTGGAGACAAGCACAGAGTGCCGGCAGTGTGGAGTGTCGATGTCAATGTTCTACTATCATTTATATCTAATATTATATAGTACAGTTTAGAATTAAATAAGTCTCATTCAGTGGGACACGCCTCATTTACTGCGACTGACAGGAGAAGAAGACAGGAGACTTCAAGAAACACCTCCTTTACAGAGACTTCAATATACTGAAGCCACACCTCCATCAGAGACCACAAAATACTGAGGCCACACCTCCTTTAGAGACTACAATATACTGAAGCCACACCTCCTTCAGAGACCACAAGATACTGAGGCCACACCTCCTTTAGAGACCACAATATACTGAAGCCACACCTCCTTCAGAGACCACAAGATACTGAGACCACACCTCCTTTATAGACCACAAGATAATAAGGCCACACCTCCTTTTAAGAGACTTCAGGATACATAGGCCACACCTCCTTTACAGAGACTTTATGATACTGAGGTCACACCTCCTTTTGAGAAACTTCAAGATACACCTAATTTAGAGAGACTTCAAGACACACATGCCACACCTTCTTTTCAGAGACTTCATGATACTGAGGTCACACCTCCTTCAGGGACCTCAAGATACTGAGGCCACACCTCCTTTAGAGACCACAAGATACTGAGGCCACACCTCCTTTAGAGACCACAAGATAATAAGGCCACACTTCCTTTTAAGAGACTTCAGGATACATAGGCCACACCTCCTTTACAGAGACTTCATAATACTGAGGTCACACCTCCTTTACAGAGACTTTAAGATAATGAGGTCACACCTCCGTTAGAGACCTCAAGATTCTGAGGCCACAC
Organism: Silurus lanzhouensis; assembly: GCA_039877035.1. Taxonomy (NCBI): domain Eukaryota; kingdom Metazoa; phylum Chordata; class Actinopteri; order Siluriformes; family Siluridae; genus Silurus; species Silurus lanzhouensis. Next base: position 587,901 of record JBCEWE010000195.1, read on the forward strand.
CTCTTTTAGAGAGACTTCAAAATACACCTTCTTTAGAGAGACTTCAAGACAATGAGGACACACCTCCTTTACATAGACTTCAAGATACTGAGACCACACCTCCTTTACGTAGACTTCAAGATACTGAGACCACACCTCCTTTAGAAATATTTCAAGATACTGAGACCACACCTCCTTTAGAAATATTTCAAGATATTGAGGCCACACCTCCTTTAGGAAGACTTTAGGATACACCTCCTTTGGTGAGACTTCCAGATAGTGGGGCCACACCTCCTTTACAAAGCTGCCAAGAAGATGAGGCCACACCTTCTTTAAAGATACGTAAAGATTGCTACGGCCACAACACAGAGAGCTTTTAAGACACTCAGGCCACACCTCCTTCACTGAATTATCCAATGATGTAGTTAAGACAGAGACTAGATAACTTTGTACTTCCTATTTATTATGCTTACTCTTTCCTTTTGAGTTCCTGCCGGTTCTTCCGCTGTCCCACTTAAATCTTCTCTTGCAGAGGAGAGTGACCCGCTTTGGGCTGACACAAGGCTAAATTTATCCACACATTCACAGCAAGCACCTCCAGGCACTAGAACTGCACCAGAGCCACAAAGGAGACCAGGACCAGACCAAGATCCGATGCACACTAAGCTTTTTAAACAGATTAATTCCCCGGCATCAGCCTGTCAATTAAAAAAGACCAGTGAGAAGATCTGAACCAGTTGATGTTTTCTTCTCTGGTATCATGTACAGCAGCATGTTAGTGTGTGCTGGGATACACTTTTTAAATTCGCTAATTCAACAAGCAAAGTTGAATTCTTACTTAGGGTGATGTGTTTGGTTCATCCCTGAAGACATGAGAATCACTTTAGTAAGGAACGCAATCAGGCAAAGAAGTTCTGAGATACCATCCCATCATATAGTGTGACAAACCGGAAACCATAACATTGTAAAAAACCTGTATTCTAAACGCTCAAACGAATCGTAAGCTGAAGTTTTTTTGTCTATATAGAGTATATACTGCAGAAAACAACCCCTGATCGGAATCTGAATAGTTCAATCTAATGACCTCAGAACAATTGTTTGCTTTTTTTCCTGTAATCAGTTTGTGCATTTTCTGTTTTTTTGTGTTTCAAAGCCCAATTTTAGCTCTCGTCTGTCTCCTTTTTATCAGCTCTGCCCTCCACTCACGGATTGTCAATTTCATACATTACAGTACTGTAAATTGCTCTGTTTTGCTAAATGATGTACTGTAACTTGTTCAATTCTCACTACCCCCATACTGATCACTATTCTTGAAGACTCCTGGGTCTCCACAGGACTACCTGTATACATGAACGTGACGTATCTTCACGATCAAATGCATTCTGCTGGTATTTAAGGCGACGAATGGCAGACCCTCCCCCTGCTTTCCATTGTAGCAGTAGGTCCATGTGGCTGCAGCGTTGGAATTGAATTCCGAAGGCGTTGTTACATTTATAGCATTTTTTGTAGTTGTTGTTGTTGGTTTTTTTTTTTTAATGAAATTCGCATAATTTTTGCTCACTGCAAAAGACAAATCACTTTGGGAGAAAAACCTTCCCATGAGCCTCATAAAAAAAAAACAAAAAAACAACACAATTAGCATTTAATTTCTGGTTTGGTTTATTTAATAGAATTTTAATGCTTAGGGCTTGTTTTCCTGTCCGTTCGTAGTGTTCACAACATATAAAGTGGGTAATGTAAAGGTAAGGTTCGAATTACTTAATGAAATGTGTGCGAAACACACACACACACACACACACACACACACACACACACACACACACACACACACACACACACACACACACACACCATGCTGTGTGTGACTGGGTGGCAGAAAGAGCTGCAGCGTATGGAAGCTAAATCCTCCGATTTGTCCTGGTGAATAGAGCCAGCACTGACTCACTTATACACGGAGACACAACACACACACACACACACACACACACACACACACACACACACACACACACACACACACACACTCGCAAAACTGAGGTCCAAAAGCACAGCCTTAGACATGCATGCACAGAGAGGAGGTTCAGAGGCACAGATGCACTCTTTCTCTGTCTCACACACACAAAAACACACACACACACAATGTGACTGCTGTAGCACACTGAAGGAAAGGACAAAAGGTGATGTAATGTAATGGTTTTCCGGTAAGGTGTTTAACCTCTGCACTGAGCTGACTAAGAGCAGGAGAGGGTGTGTGAAATTGTCAGACGCAATAAAACAAAAAGGGAATAAAATGTTATAATTGAATGTAATAATAATGAAAAACACTTTTCCAGTGTAGATGAAAAACCATCCTTTACACTATATGGACAATTTTCTTGTAAAATTTTTTATCTCATCTCACTTCCTCTCATCTTAATGTTTGTGGACATCTGACCATAAAATTGGTATGTCCTTCTATTGTAAACATCCCTGTCCACAACCAGTCTCCATTTACAATTATAATAACCTCCATTCCTCTGGGAAGATGTTCCCCTAGATGTTTGTGTGGAGATTCATTCAGCTATAAGGGTGTAAGTAAAGTCAGGTGAGAATGTGAGGAGGCTCCTGGAGTGCAGTCAGCATTCACCTGGGGTGTTAAATAGGGTTTATAGCAGAAGATCTTCCAATCCAACCTATGCAAAGCAGATCTTCGTGGAGCACTTTGTGTCATGTTGGAACATGTTTGGGTCTCCTAGTTCAAGTGAAGGGAAGATTTCATGTACAATTTGTGCGTCTCCAACTTTGTAGTTTGAAGAGGAACCACATAAATCTGGTAAAAATCAGATGTCCAGTACATTTATTAAACACATCCATGTTTACTGAACATGATATTAATTTATCACCAAGTCACTGAACTTCCCTCATTGGTCCTCATTGCTTTTAAAAGGTGGAAACATGATTGACCAAGAAGAAACCTCATTTAGTATAATAAAACAAAAGGCCATGTGGGAAATGTTCGGAGGACAGCCACAATCACACAACATCCAAAATCACACAACGTATACCAGGCACCAGTGCTCCCCTGGAATCTGTTCTTCACTCGCCACTTGTACCGCTTGCTCCAAACAAATGCATCTTTGCATGTATTTGAAAATGTGCATTTCTTATCATTTTATCATAGTGGAATTAAGCGATTATTTTACAGCGTTTATTTTATAGCGTTTATTTTATAGCGTTTATTTCATAGCGTTCCGTATGAGTGAGATCCGTGAGGGACGTGTACAGAGTGTGTAGGCTGGTTAAAGTGCCATGTAATAATTCTGAGAGACGAGATAAGTTCCACACACTCGCATGCCCTCAATCTACTGCATCTGACCTCGGCATTGCTGCAGAAAGAGCAAGAAAGAAAGAAAGAGAGAGAAAGACAGAAGGACAGAAACTGAGGTAGTGCCACAGCAGAGCCACCATTAAAGAGAGGGGGCGAGAGGAGGGAGCACTCACATGGAAATGATAAGGAGAGTAAATAAAAAGCTGTAAAGATGAAAAGGTATAGAAGGACGAGGGAGGTTTAAGCAAAACACACAGCCAGATAGCGTCCTCGTCTAAATACTTTACTCTTCTGAGTTCTTCTCCACTGGCTGGGAAAAGAGAACAGCGAATTCCTGTCGAGCCCAGACTGGATGCTCTTTATTCATTGTGTAAAAAAGACTGCCAAGGAGGAAACAAATCAACCGCAGCTGTCCCAAATGCAAATGTCCTGTCACCTTGACTCAGTCGCCCTGGACAAACATGTGGGGACACCCGCTGTCCTTCAGGATGGCTCCCACAAACTGCATGGAATGGTACGACTGTCATTTAGCTGACTGAGAACCAGAGGTGTACAATGGAATCCACTCTTTCTGATGATCCACGTGTGGGTTTTGTCAGGTTTTTCAACAAATGATGTAAAATCATCGAAGCAAGTCCTACGATGGGTTTAGTCATGCACGCAGATACGTTCTAAAATCCCTCTAGGGTACTGAGAAACCCTATATGAACACAGGCAGGTGCTTCACTGGAAAGGTTGTGTACTGATGTTGATGATGTGGCTCTCACCTCTCCTCATGGTACAGCCTTTTTAAGGGCTTAGACACAATCCAAATCCCATCAAACCTCCCGAAACACACATTCCACAATTCATATTACATCTATGTACTCAACATAGTACACTACCCCACTGCACTCCTTTATCTACAAAGGAGGTTCTCTGAGGGAGTCCTATGCTGTCTGTGGAAGCCACCTCTGATCGATAGTGGAGTAACTGGCCTTATCCAGACAAATCTAATCAACACAAGAGCAATCTAGAGCAAACTTAATTGACACCGCCCAAGAATGGATGTGACCAGCCAGGGTGGAGATATCTAAATATAAATATATATATATAATCAACTTCAGAGTGAGAGAGCGAGAGATCAAGATCAAGCCTGTTGAGAAAATATATGAGTTACTACATTAAACGGGAAAAAAAAGAATGAAAACATAACAAAAAAACGTTGTGCTGTGCAGGACAGAACAAATCAGAATGAAAAAACAGCTGTGTAGGCACTAATGGTATTCGAGCAGGATTTTAGTGGTAAAAGAAAATTCCAGAAACCGTATGTGGAGAATGATTCCTACAACAAGATTCAAATTTTAACCTGCTTAAGTAGACTTTTTCCCTCTGCTATCTGAAGCCCTGACATTCTTTTCGTTGCGTTTCTGTTTCGCTTTTTTCCTGGGGGAAGGGAAGGGGGGGGGGCCCAATCGTCAGCCTATGAGAGATGATTCACGGGCTCGTAACGACGTTTTTAACCTTCCTGTCGTCCAGAAAAATCCAATGAAGACAACTCTGTCATTAACCCCCTGTGGATGGCCTGTGGTAGCAGGTAGATGTAGAACGGGGACGAAGGAGTGTACCTGTCCTCTGCAGCGGCCCAGGTGCACAGTGGGATATGCATTACATCATCGCTCCGACATCACTCTGTCCCTCTCAGCCCGCTCTGCCTTACACTGCCGCCTAACTGACATCTAAGGATATGACTGAGATTCACAGGCTGAGCTGTGGTAGAACACACACACGTACATATACACACACACACAAAGGCCAGATCTCAATCTTCTCAAAAGAGAACTCTTCAAGTAGACAAAGCAAAAAGAACCTTCATCAGTGCAGACTTTGGCCAGTTGATAATGTCATGATGAAGAAAGACAAATTCGCTGTTTTAAAAAAGGTGGATTCTGATGGTTACTAAGGTTCTGAGGTTTGGACAGATGACATAGTGGAAAACATAAAAGGTTTGTGGACTGCATTACAAAGATAATAGGAAAAAGGGGCGACATTAAGGAAAATAAATTCTAATCCAACTGGCGAAACTGAGCAAGTCGGGTCCATGTTCACTTTTGCAATCACTAAGCCGTGACCCTGTGTTTTTTTTGACAGGCGACTGCGCCATGACATTACCCCTCAATTGACCAGCAAAACTGTCCTGACCCTGCATCACACACGTTCACCAAATGTGCCAATAGTCCACATCATCGTTGCCAAATGCGGCACCATCTCGACTCTTGGGCAGGAAGCGGATATTTCGACCTGAGCTTGAATGTCCGCTCATCTTGAAGCCTGTCCTTGTCTCATGCCATTTCCCCCATCTCTCTCTCTCTATACCGCCCTTGTGTCCTATTGTCTACCATTGCGGCCAATTCAGAATGGCAACGTCAAAGCAACTGTTTGACCTTGGCATGTGTATAGAAATGGTGGACAACTTCACCCGCCTCTGTTCCTCTGCTCAATGACTTCATGCTCTGTCCCAGCTTAACAAATACCTTCTATGGTGAAAGCTCACAGATGTTCCATCTTGAAGGGGACATGTATTACCTGGGAGCAGAAAGCACCCTGAACCAGAGGCGAGAAAGGGAAGCCATCTTCCTTTAAGCTTCCCCCCCTCCTGTGTGTGTCGGTAATGAGAGGGGAGGTGTGAGGAGATGCACCGCATGAGTAACAGGTTTTTCTGCATCCTGCTCCAGTGTAACTACGGCAATCTGTTGCTGCGATTCATCAGGGACGTAACACAGTCGTACATGCATTCATAGAGTTGCGATTCTCTCTCACATGCACACACACAGACACACACACTCTGTCTCTCAAACACACACATAGTCATACACACTCAAAGTGTCAAGGGAGTTTTGTTTAAGCACATGAAGGGGGTGGGTCAAGAGGGATTGCATTGTAGGCACCCCAACACACACACACACACACACACACACACACACACACACACACACACACACACACACACACACAGTCCCCCAACATGTGAAAAGGGGGGACCCCTGTCCTGGACACTTGGCAAGGACAAACAAGCCACTTTGACTCATGGAATGAATTAAGCAAGAGACGACAAGAAAAGGAAAGCACGCACACGCGAACAAAAGAGACAAAAAAATGGTCAACCCATCCAGATATACAACCATATTCAACAAGTCAACAAAAGCCCGGGCTGGATGTGTGTGTCGCTCACCCATTGTGGCGAGCTGTGGTGCGGCTCTGCAGCAGCGCCGACGATGAGCATGAGAACGCGGCCGAGTTCGTCTTCAAGACGCCAAGAAAGAGCGTCAGAGAGTCCTCTTCTCCATACCTCTCCGCTGCACTCACTCTCTTTCTGATTGTGTGAGATCTTTACGTGGCTGCTGTACGTGTGCGTGTGTATGTACGTATGTGTGTATGTGTGTGTTGGAGGCAGAGGGGCTGTGTGTGTATTGTTCAAGTGGCGGTGGACTGAAGGAGGGAATCTTCCCACTGCATCACCCTCGCCGCTCTCTCTCATCCATATTCATGGAGAACTCCGGCGCTCTGCAGCATTGTACAGAGAGGCACCTAGCGTGTCCAATCACCCTGCACCCCTCCCCAACGTCAGACACACACACACACACACACACACACACACACACACACACACACACACACACACAGTCTTTCTTCTTCTTCACCCCCCTATTTGGCGCAGCAAAGCAAAAGACATAGCGCCCCACGCATGTTTGGGCGAACCATGGAAAGGTGGGATGGAGGGAAGGTTGTGGAGGTGGAGAAAGAGTGAGGGAGTGACCTTGTGTGAAGCGCCGAGTGAAAACGAAGGAGGCGGCGTGCACCTCGGGCGGCCATGTTGGAACGCGCGGACGGTGAAAGAAAGAACAAGGGAAAAATAAGGCAAAACAAAGACTTTGATGAAAAGTGGAGGAGTAAAGCAAAAGCAAATGAGAGAAGGAGAGATAAAACGGAAATGCAAAAAGGGAACTGGGAAAATGGTGCAACCAAAAGAAGCGGCACTGAGAGACGCGGAAACAGAAACGAGAATCTGCCGCAGAGAGTGTGGACAGACCAGTCGTTCCAATCACTGACTATAAATTCTACAGAGCTGTTCTGGCCAATGTGTTTGTGTGTGTGTGTGTGTGTGTGTGTGTGTGTGTGTGTGTGTGTGTGTGTGTGTGTGTGTGTGTAGTTCCTTGGGGGAGGGACATCGTTCCTTAACCCCCCACGGTCACTCCCAATTTGCATTGAAGCATTTTTCATCACACACTGACTAACTGTCTATACGGTGTGTGTGTGTGTGTGTGTGTGTGTGTGTGTGTGTGTGTGTGTGTTGCGCAGTGTGCGCGAGCAGGGCAGGATGTGCTAGAATTCTGTTCAAGCAAACCAATCACGTTTTGACTGGACTCTCACTTGAGCCCCTCCCCTCTCCACCACCTGCCCCATTCACAGTCTACTCACGTCACCATACACTGCAAGGGCACCTGTGTCCTTCTCTCTCTCTCTCTTTCTAACACATACACACACACACACACACACACACACACACACAAAACACATGCGTGCTAATGCTCTCACACTCTCGAAGCACCTGCGTTCTAACAAACTGAGGTACAGTTACCCACCGGCACAAACAACCTGGCCAAATGTGCCATTAGAATTATTAATGTAGCGTTTCAGCTGCATCTGCTATAAAACACACACACACACACACACACACACACACACACACACACACACACACACACACACACACAGACACAAACACATCTGCCTCAGTAAGCCTGATAACGGAATGACTACAGGATCATTTGCATCGGTAGTCAATGAAATTCATTTGCACAACAGCAAATACAAATACCAGACGAAGCCCTGCGTCAACAGGCTCCTTCTGCCTCTGTTGCCAGAGATCAAAGGTCGCGTGATAGAGATACCAGAATTCCATGCATTCCTTAACATGTACTTTATATCACGCAGACTGATGGACAGAGACGTATGGACGGGTAGGTAAACAACCCACGACTACTACATGAGAAATCAAGCAGTGAGTAATGGAAATGATGCACTATGCCACATCTGCTTTGATTGCCCTTCTGTCCATTTTTTCCTATTCTTCTCTCGTGCATGATTGCACAGCGGCATCTATCAGACAAAACCTTTATCCTGTCCAATCATCGCAGCAGCGTTATCATGACAGTCTTGTTATGTGGCTCACCATGACTGCCATACACACACTTCAGCGAATGAATGCAAATTATCTCTTGAGATGAAAGAAATCGAAAACGGGGTGCTTCAGTATGTGACAAAGTTACTGTGGATTTCCTAGGAAATGTGCGGATGATTCCACATCCCACTAGTAAAAGGATTAAGGCGAACTTTACACAATTCACTGCTGAACCTGAAAATAAATATAATGCTAATTTACCATGTTAAACAACTCCAAAAACTCAAACCCTTTCAATCCTTAGACAGGATTCTTCACCTGCATCCTACAGTCATCAGATACGTGATTTGCCTGGAGTGATATATAATAATATAATTTGTCTATCATAGGCGTGGTGCTGTTACCCCACATTGTGTAAGATGTGCTCTATGCAAATGTAGCCACCGAAATCCACAGGCCATAAAGGGTCGTTTATATATCACGATGAGAGCTTATTATTGTCTCTCCTGCATGAGATGCAATCAGCTGTACATCGGCTATATCGGGAGAAGATTGGTTTCCTTTTGTACCATTGGAATGAAGGATTTCTCCGTTGCAGCGGTGTGAGACAATTCCGCTGCGATGGACGTGACATTAATAACATCTCTGTTAGCATTGCTAGTTGCTATGGCAGCAATGAAGTGGAGGAAAAAAAAGAAAGCTCATCGACGCTCCCGGGACGACACGACCCCACGGAATTGATGTTATGCTTTGAGAATCTATCTCTCCGTCTATCTACATCTACAACAGCACAAGTAATGATTTACCGCAGTACTTAATGAAACGAGGATGAATTATGGAGAATGAAGATGGAGGGAAAGGAATAAAAGGCTCAGACTGTGTGGTCAATGTCCTTCATCTGTAGCAGTCATTAAGAGTCATGGAACAGACCGTAGAAACCCCATATATTCCTAAACAGTCTGTGAATATGAAGAAAATGAATCATGAAAAAACCTTATCATATGTCAGTAGACAAAACAGATCTGCAGTAAATAACATTCAATTAGCAGCGCCGCCATTTTCCAAAATCAACCAACGAGCCTGCAACTTGCTCAAAAGACCACGGATTGTGACTTCACATTCAACTCTACACATTTCTTACAATTTAAAAGTAATTAAGTATAAAAGTATACTGCCATGAAACCAACATCCTTTCCTGTTCCATGAAAAGTTCTCTGTTCTCCTCATCCTCGAACCTGTGCAAGGATTATAATAATGATTCGAGTATTCCGTTTCCTGCGTATCGTCAAAACAAACGCACACAGACGTTACATCACGGCTGAAATACCTCAATTTGTTTGCTTGTTGTCAAACAGAAGTCAGATACTGTAGATAAAAATGTTGTCTAGTGTCCTTCAGCAGGGACACAATAAGTCCTGATTGTCAGACATGCTGGATGTCTCGGAATTAAACAAACAGGACTACAAACTTTCTTTCTTTTCAACAGTGAAGAAGACTTTCCATGGGTGGTATCAGTCGGAGTTGTGTGTGTGTGTGTGTGTGTGTGTGTGTGTGTGTGTGTGTGTTTGCATTAGCCACATTCTTGTTGGACATTCTGAAAAGATGTTGCTACAGTCACACAAAAGAATGGCTCTGGGTTCATGGGACAGCTGCACTTCTTCTCGCACACACACACATACACACGTCTTCTCAGTGGGCTGCCATTCTGCTAAATATTTACACACACAATCTAAAACTGTTGATCTGACACTTGACTGCCACTATGCCTACAGCATGTTAATAACACAGCTAATAAAATGGTGTGTTGCTTTTGCTATTAAACAAGCTACACAACTTCAACCGCCTTAAAAGATACATGTCCTCATTTGACTGCATTTTATCCACCGTGGCTTACAGTCAGGGCAGGAAGCAACCGAGAAGTTGAGGATAAAAGGTTTTGTCCAAAGACCCAACAGTGGCATCCTGGCAGCACAACAAGCTGAATGCGCTGCCTTTCGAGCAGAATCTTAATGCCGTAACGAACAAGTCGTTACCCTTTCATAAGTTACTAAGAAACAATCATATGATATTTTTTATTACCATTTCACTTTTAAAACACACCTGCCACCGGAGAAGATCTCCAAGGGTCCACTTTGCGTTAGAAGTCATTGTTCGTCTAAACACATCATACACTGGGTGTTTCACACATTTTAGTCAAACGTAACAACTAAAAAAAACAAACAAAAAAAAACAACAAATTAGGCATAAATCCACTGCAAGGCATCAGACACATACCTCTACAGAGTCTGATCTTTACCTCAGCAGAACGTGTGCGTACACAGCCTATGGGATCCTAATGAGCTACTAATGAAGCCCTTAGCAGTAGGAGGAAGGCTTTTGTGTTACTCGCATTCGTTACCACGTGTGAATGGGGTTCGCCTTCAGCAGCTGCTTTGAGCCTTAAGCGCTTCGTTCATTTTCCGCTCAATTTAGTTCGATCCCTGCAAAGAAGGCCGGCTCGTGAGAAGAGCCGAGAGCGAGCGAGCGAGTGAGGAAGAGTGAGAGAGAGATAGATCAAGAGACTGATAATCGGGTTTTCATGTTTTGCAAACTTTTCTCCGACACCTTCACTCTTCTCTGCTTACATTTACACAGATATAGAAATATACCCATACGTTTATCCACAACCTGCTCTGAGACTGCGTGTCTATTGGGTTGATATTCAACTGAAACACATTAAACCTGACATTTTGTGTTATTAATATCTCAAATGTGTGATGGTGTTTTGACATGCAATTGCATCAAAATATTCCCTGTGCAGCTTTAATACACATCTATAAATATGTTATATTGATATTAGAACGATCCTTTTACACTACCTACAGCACTGTTTAGGGCTTTTTTGTTATTTAAAAAAATTTCAACTATTTATTAATAAATCCAATTAGATTCTTAGAATAAAATAGCCATGAACTGTACCTTTCCACTATTGCTGAGGTCCTGCCCTCATGAGTATCTCACCTGGTCTTGTGAATACAATGACTAATGCAAATTAACCATAATTTTAAATATAAATTTTTTTTTCAAGTAAAATAAGTACTTAAGGTACTCGTGTAGGTTTGGAATAAAGGTAGGGTTTAGTACCCTTTTTCTCTGTAGGTAGAATAATGAACACTGGCTAATCTGGTTGCAAATGGGGACCTTTTTGGATTTTAGATGTAGATGCTGTGCAAAGAACACACATTTGAGAGACATGTGCATGTTCCTTTCATTTATGTGCAACAAACTTAGTGATGTAAAGTATAAATATTTCCTTTATCCAAACAAATATATGAATGTACTGATGTTCCACTTTTTAATGCCATTGTAAAATCCTGCCTTGGCATGAATAACAGCTTTACACACACATACACACAGTTCTTCAAACATTCAGCTGAAATTCTTTGCCATGAACCTCATAAAACGTTCCAAATGTGTTCTTCACTAGTTAGACCTTTTTTTTTCTGACCTTGCAATCCAGTTCCTCCTGGAGGGGTTCAACAGGATTTGGGTGCAGTGACTGGGCATGATAGATAACACTCCAGCTGACTGTTTGCTCTCTAAATAAGACAGAATTGCATGGCATTCGAGTATGGAATGGTAGCCATGTTGGTTCAGTATTCCTTTCACCCGGAATATGTCTCCAACCTTCCCTGCTCGAAAACAACCACAAACCACCGAGCGTCCACCTCCATGTTTCATTGTGGGGGTGAGGCAGTCTGTTCTCTGTCTAACATAATTTCTTTTTTTTTAGAGACGAAAATGTCACATTTCAACTCATCTCAAGTGCACAGAACTTTCTAGAACGTTTACCACTCATTCACAGCTTGTGTTTTTCCAGAGAAACAAAAATAACATGCATGCACCAAAAAAGATATCGTTTACACCTGGAAAAAAGGGTACTAACCTGTACCTTACCTCATCCCAGGTAAAGTCTCCTCAAACTTCTCATACCTATGCATCTTTTAACTAAAAGATTTGTATGTAGTGTCCATTTAAAACTGTTACTAAAACAATCATATTTATACTGTACGCCTGTGTAAACACATACTTATTTACATATATATCATAGTGGACTTGTTGGTACCAGCACAGTTAAATAAAGTATAATTTATTTAATAATGATTCATTTATATACAAACTGAAACTAGTAGGTACCTGCTGTAACAGTTGACTCAGGATGGAGGCAGTTGATAAATGCGGACTCCATAATCGAACATAAATCAATTAGTATAATTAGTACCACGTTAAGGAACCGTATGTTTCTCGTGACGTAAAATGTCCGAACTGTCGCAAAATAATGGAACATTTTGTGCAATTAAAGTGGTCTGAGTGGTGCGGGAAACCGCTTGGAACCCCGGCCGCACTTACCCCCCGTGTTTGTGCGCTTGTTGCTGCCCGCCTCAGTCGGCGTCTCCAGCGGTCGCTTGCGGGAATCCGGCGCCTCGGGCTCCGCGTGCGAGGGCGGCGGCAGAGGGACCTCGTGCTGCTCCTGATCCGAGAGCACCGTCCCCGTTATCCCGTTCTGCTGAAGCGCCCCGCCGGCCATCATTTCCCACCGGAGGGAAGATGGTGACTTAAAAGATGTCGCGTGTTTCTATATAATATTTAGTATTGTTATTATTTGGTTCTATATCTATATATAATTTGACCACCCTATAACCCTGTCCTGTTCCTCCTCCTCAGGGTCTAAGCCTGGGGGTAAAACCTAAACTGGCTCAATCCCAGCAAAGCGCGCTCCAGACTCCGTCACCTGAGCCGCTTCAAGCCTGAACCCGGCCCACTCCCTCAGCACGGGGCAGCCTCCGTGCAGCTGCGGTGCGTCCTGCTCGATCACCAGCGCAGGAACTCTGCTGTTGGTTTGGGTTTTCTTTTTATGGACATTTCTTGTGGCATTTTCTTTCCTCTCACAGAATCTGAAAAGCCTGAGTTCTGAGGTAAGTTTTGGGTTTGAGTGAATAAAGAAACGGTACTAAACAGCAGTCCAGCCGGTGTGTAGGTCGTTTTTATGTCAGTATTTGTGGAGAAAAGTCTGAGCTAATTCGCTAATTTACCTCAGGAATAACGTTCGTAGCGCGAGCTCAAAGTTGGACACTGAGGCGAGAGAAGTGCGGATAACTTTTACACACGAAAAAAACGAAATGTCAGAATTTACCCAGTTTTACGTGTTTTAAGTTGATCCTGACCACGGAAACACCTCAGACTCGTAGATTCGCTCTGAACCCCGGAGGAGTTTTTAATTTTTACCACAGAAATTATTATTATTATTATTTTCACTGTAATTCCGTTACTTCACATCAGCGCTCGAGCGCCACTCGCCGCGAGCGAGCGAGCGAGCGCGCGCGCGCCACCAAACCGACTTATCAGCAGCGAGAGCGCGGGAATGCGCGTGACGTCACGCACGAGCGCTTCGACGGGGTAAAATTTTACAATCTGCATGAAATTTGTATCCACTTGCTGCAACAAAACAAACAAAACAAACAAAAAACTACCAAAACTTTCACACTGGTGTTTTTGTGTATATACATTTTTTGTATATATATTGTGGATTTTTTGTTTAGTTCAAAAATTTACTTGCAGTTCTGCCATAATTTAGTTATTTATTTAGATATATATCGTAGAATTTATTTTCAGATTTATTTTTTAATTCTTTGCATTTCTACCCTTATATATTCAGAAATAAATAATTATTCTGTATATTGGGTATTCTTTTTTTACTTTTCCCCCAAAAATGTGTACTTGTATTATTGCACTAATTAATTTTTTTAAACTTATATTGTGTATTTTATTTATTTACAGCTTTTTTAAAACAAATATTTATTTGCATTTCTGCTCTAATATATTTTCTTTTTTTTATTATGCATATTCCTTTACAATGAGAAAACAAATTCTTATTATTAATTGTATGAAATCATTTAGAAACATTTATATTTTAATTAATTTATTTCTTTCTTTCATTAGTTTTACTTTAAACAAGGAAATCAGAGTAAATAGGGCTTTGCTCAAATTTACATCAGATTAGTGTCATTTACAAAACACAAAAAAGCAATAAAAATATCTGCACATACGCAGCAGCGTTCAGTCCGTCTGAATTCATCCCTGGTGCATTTTCTTCTTTGGTGCAATTTTTTTCCTCCATGTGAGGACATGCAGCAATCACGCTCCAAACACAAGATCATCTCTGTATGCTGGTCTCAGTATGGCTCAAACCAAACTCGCATGATTTCACTGCAGCAAGAAATCAATTCGATCCTAAATCTGACCAAATACAGGAGGTAACCCAAATATTTGGGTCATGGACCACATTGTTCTGTACGTTAAATTGGCAGGACGTAAAAAGGTGCTTTGAAAAACAAAAATATTTGAAACTAGAAGCTTTATAATTATTTTGCATTGTGCTGAATGAGTTCAACATTCTTGTGTGGTTTTAACTTCCTTATGTTCTTGAAGCTTGTGGTTAATGTACAGGCACTGAGAATACACACCAAACCAAACTGTGAACCAAAACCAAACAGGTCAATCACACTCAGATTCAGACGCAGAAATCAGACTAAAGAACCCAAAATCTAGGAGTATTAAAGTACCAAAATATGAACAGTGTAATTCACAAAACAAAAGACATTTATGGCAGAAAGCACAAAACAACAATACAATATCTGTCACCAAACTAATAAAACAAAATTTATTTTTATAAATTGTTATATAAATGATACATATTACATTAAAGCTTTGAACCTGGATGGTTATTAATAATAAAGTAAAAAGTGTTTTAAAGCTTCACCCTGTAGCACCCAAAACAACCAAACTCACCATTTCAGCTTAGCTTTTACAAAACTCAGTTTTTTTTTATCTAATTTGATTTTGTATTTTTAAAACTTATTATACCCAAAACTAGAATCCCAATGTAGTAGCAGATGCTGGTTCCCTGTAAACATTTTATACAATTCCTATCAATTCTTTTGGATATTCAGTCAGTAATTCCCGAAGAGTAAAGCATCCTGGATGAAAATTATTGACATGCTGATGAATGGTTCTGTGTTACATAGTGATACTGGACACATACGATGTCGGAAACACACATTCTTCAGAACATCATCAAGTAAAGCTGATATGAAAATACACACGTATCGTGAAATTGTGACACTGTGGAACTGAACAAAAAAAACACCGATGTGGTCGGCTGAGAAAGTGGCCGAGTGCCGTGGTGTGACTCCGGGGGCCAAACCGGGCCCCTGGAACAGGTGCGTTTTCCTTTCAGAAAGGACTGCTACTGCGGCTGAGAGCCTCCTGAGCTCCTTTTAGCATTTCTTTCTTCACACACTTCCAGAAACCAGACACGCCCTGCTGAGATTGAACCTGTCAGAAACACAATCATGCAAAATTATGTAGTTGCACAAACTGTGAAAGAACAACAAAAATACAATTGAATCAGTAACAAAAAATACAATTGTTTAGGTTCCATCCCTCACCCTGAGACCTCGCAGCATTCGGTCCTTCATCACGGCGATGAACTCTTCGTGGCTGAGACAGTTGTCTCCGTCTAGGTCGAAGATCTGGAATACCGTATCGAGGATGTTCTCAGAGAGCTCTTGTCCGGTGGCGATTTTCACGGCTCTCTTAAACTGAGCTGCAATAAATGCGGAAGGAAGCAAAGGGATGCTGTGTGTTACAGCGGCGTAACGGAAGATCTGGGCAATATCACACGGTCATAATATTGATGTATGACCAGTTAAAATGAGCTCATGATCTTATTATATTGCAGTAATTACGTGAGGATCACACTGTAAAGAGGTCTCAATATCAAGACAATATTATTTCCTTGTAAGAAGACAATCAGAGGTCGTATTTCCATGAACCATTACCATGAAATGCTATTAGAGTTCCAAAATCTTGACAGAAGCACCGTTTCCAAGGCAAAACGTTTGAATGCTACGGAATGGCTAACTTCAGTAATAAATGTTTATAACGATTTTTATCAACTTCTAATTAAAGTGAGAGGTGTTACCCATTCCAATTGGTCTGTTAGCATCGGCGATCATCTTCACCGAAATGGAGAAGTCCTCCAGGTTGTTGGTGAAGAGACAGAAGGCTTTAAATTCCTCAAAATTGATGCTCTAAACAAAAAGACGATGAGACAGAGACCCACAAGACAAACGTCTTTTATAAGCGTCTTATAAACGGACACTGCATTGAAAACATTACACAATTCCAGAGTAACTTCCCCAACGCTAAAACCCTTACCTGTCCTGTCGGGATTCTTTTCCTCAGGTTCTCCAAGTACTCAGTGTTGTTTTCTTCATTGGTGTAGTGCAGCAGCCAATCAGCAAAATCCTCCCTCCTCATTGTGTCCATGCCTTTGGAGAACTGCAGAAACTCCATCTCCTGCACCTCTGCCTGGAGATCCACCATGAACCTGCGCACAGCGGCAAAAAATACACACACTTAACACGCAGATACACAAGGAACCAGTGTTCGTGGATTTAAACATTTTCAGGTCAATAACCTATTTTACATAAATCCCATTAAAGGGACGACGTCCTGATGGACCATTAGTTCAGACTAAAACTATGACAACATAAAATCTTTAAAAAGTGCATTAATCAGCCAGCTGACAAATCAATAAATTAACAATAAAATTGTGTTAATTATTATTTATTACTACTATTAAATAGCACAAAATGAACACACTATAAGGACAAAAAGTATTGGAACACCTGACTTTTCCACCTGTATGTTTGCAAGTAGTTTTTGGATCCTGTACCATGGAATTTTTGCTTTCACATTTTCCAGCATGACAATGCCCCTGTGCAGAAAGCCAGCTCCATGAAGATCTGCTCTTCATGGTTCGGAATGGAAGTTCTCCTGCTATAGTGCTCCAACCCTATTATACACCTTTGAGGGTAAATGTGAATGCTGACTGCACCCCGGTCCTCCTCACCTCACCTACATCAATACCTGACTTTACCAACACCCTTGCGGGCTGAATGAATCTCCACAAATCTCCTCAAGCACACACTCCAAAATCTAGTGGCAGAAGAGTGAAGCTAATCAGAAGAGCAAAAGGAGAATAAATGTGGAATGGGATGTTCAGAACGAAGCATATAGCAATCCTTTGCTCAGGTGTCCACAAACTTTTGTCAATCTAGTGTATATTATATAATATGGGGTTGTTAAATGTTACATTAAGATGTTTGATACAAGGGAAAAAACTAATCAATTCGAACCAATAATCAGGAAATTTGGTAATATTGATAACAGCTTGTACAAAAACATAAGACTTTAGAAAAGAACAGACCTACAAAACTCTTTGTACTGCAGTTTATTTTGTCCCTTACGGCCAAAAAAGAAGGCTTGCAGCGTGGTGCTTGGCTCACTGACGTCCTCCAAGCCTGCTGTCTGAAAAAATAAAGCAGTAGAATAACCAACTCACACACACATTACACATCACTTCATCCCCTAACACAAACACACTCTATAGAGCCTATAATAAGGTATTTGGTGTGTTGTGTGATTGTTTAATTTAAATATATTTAAATAAAAAATAAAATTGTTGCTACATTTTAATCGGGTTCTGTCCGGACAGCAGTCTGCTGTTATTTGTTACTAAGCAACCACAAAGCGTGAACTACGGCGTGCTGAAGATGTCGGAAAATGAATGGACAAGCCACTGAAATTGGAGACTCCTTCCATAAAAAACAATAACCAAAGATGGAATCCGTTTTGAAAATATCCCTTCTTAAGCCTAAATAACGACAATTTTTGTTAAGTTGTTACGCTATCCATTAAAATCTTCACTCATTTACTGAGATTTGATACGAAAATGACAAAACCTTTCATCAGAACGGTTGTTTGGAAAAACTCGACAATGATGACGACAAACACACACTCACCTCTGCCACATCTTTAGCCACCTTCCGTTGACTGATGATTTTCTTCAGCTTTGGAACAAAGACATCGGGTTTTTTTTTTTTTTACACCGTGGGACATTTTGTAAATAATTTTCTAACGTCTGCAGATCAGGGACGAGGAAGCCTTCGGCTGGTTGGAGTCCATGCTGCTGCAATGTTTGTTTTTGGTTTTTTTCTCCTCCGCTACTGGGCCTCATTAGAGCGAGAACACTAACATTAATCAACTCGTTAGCTAATGATGAGCATTTATTGTGCTGTGGCGCTCCAGCACCGAGGCGCTTCCCCACTTCCTGCTGCAGACTTTGGACTGAATCAGCACAACACTACTCTGAAATCCAGTCAGCATGCCAGAGTACGTACCTCTGGTCCGTCTGATGCGTCCGGGGAACAGCGTTAAAAAGAGACAAGGCAGCGTCAGTTGCCTACATTACCGACAATTCTGCATTCCTCACCATTCCAAGCAGCGTTAGCGCATTTTCTGGACTATGCATTATCAAGAATTTGTGCCAACTCGGAAGCTAGAAATCTGGATTACATCATTGCAGGGAAATGGGGGGCCTCCATGGAAGTGTCTGCTTCGTTAGCAACAATTTTACCAGCTAACATCAGTGATGCAGATTTTGCTGAACTGACTTTACTGGTGGGTGGAGACAGCAGTTTATTGATTTATGTGCGTGCTGGTATTGAATAGCTAAGAGCTAAGTTAGATCATTTAAAGATATCCTCAGAGGAAACGTTTCTTCAGCCAATCAAGTCGTCAGATCAACGAGAAAATGGTGTTGTTGAGGAGCTAGCTAACAAAATGGCTTGAACGCTAATTACACTAAGCCTAGATAAATTTACACACACACACACACACACACACACACACACACACACACACACACACACACACACACACATGAGAGCACTGCAGAATTTCCAATAAATTGCCAGAATATAAACTGGCATGCCAATTTCTGCACCATATTTCATCCTGTAGCATTTTATATCAGATGACGTTCTAATATTTTTCAGAATGAAAAAAGGTAAAGAAAATAAGCACCCGACTTCCCCAGACAGATCCAACGATTCTCACCAATCGAGTGTGTCATAATCCAGAAAATACCGTAAACACTTCAATCAACCGGTTTACTTCTAATCAAACAACCATGTCCAGTTCTCATGAACGGCTTTTTTTTTTTTTATCAAAGCCAACAGATTGAAACATTTTCCACATGCTAACAATGCTAATGCTGCTTCCCTTCAAACCAGGCTCTTAAAGAGACAGCATGCTCAGGGGAAAAAAAAATATCACCCCATGGTTTTGCTCTAAGTATAGAGAACATGGGGAGAACGTCTTCCTGATATCGAGAAGTCAAAAGTTGAGCCAAAAAAGAGACTAACGAATAAATATAGAGCAAATATTACATCAAATTCGGACAAAAGTATTGGGACACCTGACCTTTTCAGCCATATGAAGTTCTTCTCCAAACTGTTACCACGAAGTTGGAAACACACAGTTGTTCAAAAAGCACATGTTCAGGTCAGGTGTCCACAAACATTTGTCCGCATAATATATAGTTGTTTTATCATTATTATTATTATTATTGTTATTACTACGAAGCGAGCTATTAAAACAATACGAGAGTCAGTAGTTCACCTTCTCAAACTCTTTCTTGTCCACCTGCTCATTGCTGTCGATGTCGAGCATTTTGAAAGCGATGTTGAATCCCGTGTGTGGCTCTGAAATCACAGCACAGTGTTGGTTAGAACGATTCACTCGAGACTCCATCAGTTAACAATGAATTATTATCCGGTGATGAGGATGAGTTCCCGTTTGAGTCTGGTTCCTCTCAAGGTTTCTTCCTTACAACTTCACGTCTGGTGTTTTTAATGCAACATCTCGGTTTCTATTACCGACATGGAGATGTTCTGCTGCTGAAAAGCTGGTGGACGAGAAAAAACGAGAAGAATGAGGAGGACTCGAAGAACTTACTGGTGAGGATGGTCAGCAGGAACAGGTATTCGGTGTAGGAGATCAGCCCTGTAAACACACCACAAACAAAGTAAAGAGAGGAAAAAATACAAGTGCAGTGGAAATCTAAGAGTAAGTATGTAGGTGTGTACCGTTGTCTCCAATTTCTCTGAACAGGTTGCTTCCTGCCTTGGCTTTGGATGCCACTGTCAGCATCTTCTCCATTTCCTGTAGAACAGCCAATCACAATTATTATCCTGAAAACCCAAGCTCATGTGTTGAGCTCAGTGGTTTAGATGTTGAGTTTAAATTTCAGCACCTCCATGTTGCTACTGTTGGGCCCCTGAGCAAGGCCCTTAAACCTCAACTGCTCAGTTATATACATGAGATCATTGGAATGGTGTCTGCCAAATGCCATAAATATATTTGATTGCGTAATGATTATGAGGAAGGTTTCATTTTGTTGTTTTTGGTAAACAACCAAACGGTAAACCAAAACCAGAAACAGAATTAAGTGACACTAAACTAAAAAAAAAAAAAAAAACACTGAACTCCAAGATGATTGGTACAAACTAACTCAAAACTATAAAAAAAACAAAAAAACCCCATCTTACAACTTTTTACACTTTTATTTGTTACAGAAAGAAATTCACATGGATTTACACTCACCATGTTGGTCAGGTGCCTCTTGTGCAGTTTATCTGAATGGGAATAAAAAGAAAGAGCGATGAGACACTTTAAACAAAGCGTTTTCTCTCTGACATAAATGACATTTTAGAGAGTGCTGAGAACGATCTCATTCCTTCCACTGTTAGCTAGCGCTAGCACTAGCAAAGTTTCACCGTTAGCGGAACTAAAATAACCAACAAACATCTGCACTACATTCACAAATCCTACTTCTACAACAGTAACAGACGTCTTTGTCCAGAAGGACATGTGGAACTTATTTATAGATAAAGGTAAGACTATGCAATGTATATTTTCATATGTAATGAATAAGTAAATATCTCATGAATATTAGCCATGTTATAGATCACAGAAATAAAGTTATAGATTTTCATGACACATTTATATAATGGTAATATCTCAGGCAATAAGCTGCAATAATAATAATAATAGTTTCATGTGCAATAACTTGTATAACCATCACTTTTCTGCCACCTGTTTCACTGCAGCTACACATTTCATTTCGCTTAATTTATACCCTCATATGTAGATTTATTTAAAGTTTTCTTTTGATTATTTAAATTTATTCGTTATTTAAATTTCACTGTGAGCAAATGTAACCCAACAATACAATAAAGTTTTCTGATTCTGATATCTGAACTGTATTGGCAACAAAAACACATTTGGGATGCTTCATCCCAAATCTTTCCACCACGTGAGAATGAAAACTCAGGCTTTGATCTTATTCACAGACCAAAACCACACACAAAAAACGTGGAGAAAACGCACTATATTGAGTTAACGACTGAAACAATGGCAATTTTATTAGAAGAAAACCCTGTCTGAATTGTGAAGGATGATCTGACCTACAACTCACCTGCTGCGTTTGAACTCATCTCGTGACGTGTGTTCATTCACGTGCATTAACCCATAAAACTGTGGTTCATATATTACATACCAGCCTGAGGAGCCATTTCTGCCTGACAGATTCACACTGTATATGTTTATTACACGTAGTGTGTGTGTGTGTGTGTGTGTGTGTGTGTGTGTGTGTGTGTGTGTGTGTGGGCACAGCTGGACATTTTATTACCTTTGCACTGGACACTCTTTGGCAATTAACTAACAAACAGGCCTGTGAATGAGCTTGAAGATACAGTAATGAAAGAAGTGTGTGTCTCACGTTCTGCATGCTCCAGCAGGATAGAGTACAGGAAGTCTCTGGGCGTCATATACGGCTCCAACTCATAAATCACAGAGGCAAACTGGTTAAAGCGCAAACGGCGCATCGACACTGCCGGAGTACGGGCGTCATCATCCTGAAAAACACACTTCACACGTGAGCTTGGCCATCACATCCAAACGCACCGCTGTAGAAACGTAAGCAAACACACAAATATATGAAACCTGAACGAGATGCATAGAAGCTGCAAAACCTGAGCATAAGATTTCTTCCTTTGAACATTCGATTCCACGTTGAGTTCCCATTTCCTGTTATAAGAACCTCCACTCTCCTGGGAAGATGTTCCACTAGGTTTTGTGAAGATTTATTCAGACACAAGGGTGTTAGTAAAGTCAGGTACTGATGAAGGTGAGGTGAGGAGGTCTGGGGTGCAGTCAGTGCGAAGACAGAATTGGAGCTCTATAGGAGATCTTCCACACAGTTCCAACCCATGTAAGGAATTGTCATGCTGGAACAGGTTTGGAGCTCCATGTTCAAATGTCTTGTTTTTACATTTATAGAACACCAACTTTAAGGAAGAACCACATATGCCTGGAAGAGTCCAAATAGTTTTGTCCATATAATACATGCATATGCGTGATGGCATCAACCATGTGTTTGTAGCGCTATTGTTTACCAAGTACCGCGATATACCGGAAATCGTGTTGTCGTTTGTATCGCGATCATACCGTGTCCGTGATATCGGTCCAGCCTTAACTTCAATCATGAGTCTCAGGGAGTGGTTTGGATACACTGTGCACTATATAATAAGTACTTATGGGGTAAATTAGCAGTTTCCTGGTTGTTTTTTCACACCTTATACTTCTGTAACAAAACAAAACTCCATAATTAAATACCCATCCGCCCCTTACCACGGTCTCTTTGGCGTACACGGCCGGGTGAAAACATTTCCAGCGCGGCTCGCGGTGATAGCGGAGAACCCCGCCGGCGACTAGGCAGCCCAACACCGCGCCTCCTACCGCTGGGTTCAGCGGGACCTTACTGCCCAGGCTCCAGGAACCCCTGAACAAGTTCCGCAAACTCGCCCCGAATCTTCCCCACGTCGCCATTTCACTAAACAGGAAGTTTGGATCACCTTTTACTCGCAATGCTGTCAAAAAGAAGGGGATCTGGCGCCATCTGCCGGTTTTTAAAACTCGATTCTGATTGGTCAGGTTTTAAAAAAAAAACTAGTTTTCCAGGAAAGAATATTCACGATGAAAACAAACAAATAAATCAATATGGTCAGGAGTCACTCAAAGGTTTGTGGACACCTGAGCATAACATTCATATATCCTTTATTCTTAATATCCCACGTCCCACAGCCACAAGAATGTTAGTAAAGTCAAGTACTGATGTGTTCAATGATGTACGAAGGTGTTCAAAAGGTTTAAGGTCAGATATAGCAGGCCACTCAAGATCTTCCTTCATAACTATAAACTGGATCTTTATGGAGCTGGCTTTCCGCACAAGTGCTGGAACAGGTTTGGGTTTCTTAGATCAAGTGAAGGGAAAATTCAAAGCCAAGGCATCCAAAGTAATCCTATACAAATGTTGTGCCTCTGACTTTGTGTTAACAGTTTAGGGAAGAACCACACATGGCTGGAAAAATCAGGTGTCTCAATACTTTTGGTAATTGAGTGTATAAAAAGAGAACCTGATTCTATCCATTCCTGGATTCTACATGCTCCACCCCCCTAAATAAACACTCCCACTCAAACACCACTCGTTTACCTTGTCCAAGCTGCATGTCAGATGTCTTCTCAATTCTAATACAATAAAGAACACACCTTATGAAACATATGAAATGTAAGCCATGTGGCATGTACACTCTCCTACACAGATATATGTGTATGTGTTTATGAAACACTACAATCATCATATAATCAAATATATGTAAATATATAAATTAAATTCAACTTAATTCATTTTTATTTGTAAAGTGCTTTTAACAATGGACATTTTCCCAAAGCAGCTAGTCAGAGATAAATAGGTTATAAAAGATGAATTTATATGTTATCATTAAATCCCTATAAGTGTATCCCCAATGAGTGAGCCAGTGGTGACAACGGCATGGAAAAACTCCCTGAGGAGATATGAGGAAGAAAACTTGAGAGGAACCAGACGCAAAAGAGAACCCATCCTCATCTGGGAGGCATCGAATGTCCATATGCCTGTGTGTGTGTGTGTGTGTGTGTGTGTGTGTGTGTGTGTGTGTGTGTGTGTGTGTGTGTGTGTGTGTGATGAGATTATTATCCACACAGCCCAAATAAAGACTCAACACCATGGTCATATATACAACTCTGTAATAAGTCCAGCAGACTACCAGTACATAATGTTTTAATGACACATCTCAGTTAATACACATTATCTGCATTACCCTTCCTCATCATTATCATCGTCATCATCATCATCAACATTATCATCATCAACATCAGTCCTTTTTGATGGGGGTTCGAGCCCCATTGGATAAACATGCACAGCTGTTGCATAGGAATCTCCACTATGTTCTCATTCATGCAACGTATTAGTGGTTTTTCTTCTACGTTCCTTGTGAGAAATTGTTATTATTTCGATCTGGAAACAAAGGTGCACACACCCGCAATCTCCGCATAACGTCCATGATGTCCGGGGGCACGAGCAAATATCTCGGGCCACGTAAAAACAAAACCCTTGGTGGCCCTGTCTCATTTGTACAGCGGCAAACGAAAAATACAAACTTGTGAGTGCAAGGACAAGGTCAAGCCCAGCGATGATACAAGGGGCCGAGAAAAAAGTGGTGAACCAAGACCTGTCTATTGTCCATGTGTCAGAGAGAAGTTCCTGTAGAATGTTCTGGAGTTTTGAAATAGTGAGCATTGCTGCCCTCTCGTGGTGGAACTACAAATCTCTGGGTTTACTCGTGAAGAGCTGCTCCGTAGGTGGTGTTAAGGGAGAAGGTGGGGGTGCAGGTCAGAGATGCTGCAGCCACTGAAATCACCTCCAAATCATCTAGATGATGTAATATTGTGCTTTTTTTTATGATGAACCCCAATATCAGGCAAGAAGGGTGCAGTCTGGATTCTGTAGGAACTCTTGTGATGTAAAAACGACATGTTGGTAAATTATCTGAGAGAAAGATTCTGGGTAACTTGTATCTCTCCACAAACATCGGAATTCATGTGGTAAGAAGTGACACATTCGTTAGATTTGCGCTCTCAGAATAGACTTAATAGGTAAAGCCTCAATCAAATCAAGGGCACTACATGGGGAACCTTGTGAATGTGCTGTGATGGGAAAAGCAGGTGGCCTACATTTCACATAGGTCTCTTTGCCAAGACTTGAGTTCTTGTTCTGTCTTTCACCACTTTCTCTCTCTCTCTCTCTCTCTCTCTCTCTCTCTCTCTCTCTCTCTCCATTTCTCACACATTCAAACTCTCTGCAGGAGAAACGAGGGCGTTCTCCAGAGTCTAGATCAGTGACATATTCATTTTGCTTGAGGTTCATGTACATTTGCTACATAAACTCACACACACACACACACACACACACACACACACACACACACACACACACACACACACACACACACACATGACCGAGCTCATCTCAGAGCTAGCTCAAAGTGATGAAGGAATCCGATCCGATTAGCTCTGTATGAGAAACAGTATGCTAATCTCAATGCTCAATGCTTACTGTTTTCACTCTCAAGCGATGTCTTGAAAATTCCAACTTGAAAAATGGTAAGTGGCAAAAGATATTCGGTTTACACGTTACATCCTCTCTACTGGCTTCAATCTCAAATCGGATTAGCGAAAAAAGCTAATTTTACTTGCTTGGTACGTTCACTAGGGACACCAGTGACATTTGTTACTTCCTTCCAAGCTGTAATTTGACCCCAAAATGTCTCTATTAACATTTAATGAGGTGACATGTGAAAGAAGAAGATAAAAAGCAAGGTTATAGTCGTTTCCCCCATTTTTCTGGTAATCAGACAAAATAAATGGCGTTAACGAGTGAGTGAGCGGGGAACCAAAAAAAAAACGTCGGACCACACGCTCATTCAGAATTATCCAGAACAGATCAATTGAATTTGGTGCCTTTACAGCATTGTTTCGAATTTGCATAGAGATTGAGAAAACCCTTGATTAACCCACTAGCATGAATATAGGGGTCAGGAATTTTGACATTCAGTTAACAATAATGTGACGAGTTCCAACGATCGATTTAACACCCAAGACGATGAAAAAAACAGCTACGAGTACTTGTGGAGCGCTTGTGCATGTTTTGTGCAAGTCGAGAACTAAAAACCCAGCGGATGCAATACAAACACTTCAAACTCGAACTTGTTGGTGACGTCATGGCGCGTTAAATATAAAACCGCTGACTTTTATGGCACATAAGTCTATGAGGCAAAAAAAAGTGCATCCACATGTCTATCAGAATCAAAGGAGATGTGATCAGCATCTGGACTTCACTGTACTCACGTTTAAAAAAATATAAAAAACCTTTTCCACAATGCAAAACTGTAAGACGTGGTGGTGGATGTGGTGGTGGATGTGGTGGTTGTGTGTAAGGGGGTTGTAAAGAATGGACGTACTGTAAATGTTAGAAAAATATGGCCGAGCTTGACCTCCAAAACAAGTGAGAGAAAGAGTAAAGCGTTCTGTGATTTGACGCTTTGCAACACCACGCGAGCGTATAAAACACACTCTGTGGTGGGAGCAATATTCTGTCCGGTCTGATTCTGGCACTGAAAGGTTTGTCAGATCTCCGCCAGGTAGAAACTTCACCTCCCTGCAATCGCTACATCATACAAATATATAAGTCACAGACTCCAACTTCCAACACACACCCACACTTTCCCGCTCTCACAATACCTCATAGTCATTGGGTACAGATGTTAACCTATTAGACACACACACACACACACACACACACACACACACATAATTTAAGACACTCTTATTCACACATTTAACACGACGTCATTCGCTCGTTCGCTTTTGTGTAGCTGATGGTTTCTAAAACGTTAATCTGTTCTGATCTTTTTATTCCCCTGACCACGTTTCCGTCCCCGAGTTTCATAATTCCTCGTTAATCCACTGACTTTTGCCTGTTTTTTTGCTAATAATGGTTGTATGTTGAGTTATTTTTCAGAGAACAGTAAATCTGTACTGATATACAAGCTGCACATTGACTACCCCATAGTGTACTACCCCATACTGATTCCATACTGTTCTTTAAGGCTCCTGGGTAGGCTAGGTTATGCTAGTAGGTAACATTTTCACTCAATGAGGAAGAGTGAGAGAGAGGGAAAGTGTATTGGGAGATTGGTAACTCAATGATTATGTTGGACTTTTGATCAGACGTTTGTGAGTTCAAATTCTGGCCACTGCTGGGCGCTTGAGCGAGACCCTTATCCCTATAAGTCGCTCTGGATAAGAAAGTCTGTCAAATGCCGTAAATATGTGTGTGTGTGTGTGGGGAGTGAGTCCGTGTCCTCCATGCTGTATGCTGTAGCACCTGCAAGAGCTGGAGTGACTACATGGCTGTGAGCTGACAGTGTCCCTGCTGCATTGTCTGTGTGTTTGTGTGTTTGTGTGTGTGTGTGTGTGTGTGTGTGCGCATGGGGCATGTGTCTAAAAAAAACCTACGTGAATGCACTTTTCACATTTAGCCCTCCGCCATGAAGTCGGAAAAAAAACCCACTTTAATCGAGTAATACGTCTTTTTGTTATTAGCTCGTTGATATTTCTGATTATTTTAAAAAGTAAATGAAAGTTTGGCATAAATTCAGTGTAGCTTTGTGTAGTACAAGTTTCCTGTTGACTATCATATATATACAAATATATTTATAGATATGTATAGATATATACAAGGTCTGTAACAGCATCACAACGGCACGAACGGAACTAATCAGCCAAGGTGACCCGGAGATGACGTCGGGACCGAAATCTCAGAGTTCCTTTGCCTTTAATTCAAATACTAACAATTCATTTTCACACAGTCGTCTAAGCAGTACAGGGAAGGTGGGCAAATTCTTCTCAGGCGCTCTCCACTATGTACCCCTGTAGTGTGAAGTTTTCAGACATACGCCAAAAATGTCTCCAGATTCATCACGAACAAGACTTGTTTAATTGCTTTGTCGTTAAGTGAGGTCATTAAGGCTTTTTTTATTTTTATTTTAAGTTAACCTTTTGACCTGCCCAGTGTATGACGTTTGGTTCTTTAGATTGCACTCAAGTTTACGAGGCTAATGTAGCTAACAAATCCCTTATTCACACAGGGGGGGAAAGTTCCTCGTGTTCAGAGTCAGGTTATGCGCACGTACTGGTGATACAAGACGACGTAACAGAAAAAGGTAAGCCGGTCTCGTCAGCTTATAAAATAGCACTTGATCCAAGTGAATGAAGTTTATGAATGCGTTCCGTTTAACCAAAAACAAATCTAAAATGTTTACATCAGTATTGAGACTCTGTATTTAAACTAGCTGAACTTTCCACACAGCTTTTCATTCGAATCTTCAAAAATGTCCATATTGTTCATGTGCTGACTTGTTTTGGAAAAATTGGTAACTCTGAAAACAACAATTTCTTGTTGAAATCACTGTTGATTTACTCAAAACTAATGGCTCTAATTTTAGGTGACATTGTTAGCCTCGTAACTCTGGTACAAACCCGAACAAACAATTTTCAGACACTGAACATATCCTGGTTCGGAGTGAATGTGTACAGGAGATACAGAGGTGTATATGTCAAGGATTAAGATCTAGAAGCTCTTACTGTAGATGAATGACTGGTTTAATATGATTAGCTACTGACGCATGGTTACGATGGCGGCCTAATCGGTGGCACGTACAAAGTGTGTGTGGCTCCACGTGTGAGTGCGTCTGCATGTGGCTGATTATCGATACCAGTCGTGAGTGTCCTTCACGTTTCACGTTTGCACACTTTTTCCTAACGCCCACCTCTTGCATATACTCACACACACACACACACACACACACACACACACACACACACACACACACACACACACACACACACACACACAGGGGTAAATATGAATCAGATAATAAATCATCTACTGCATACATCATATTGCTTTCGTAAAGGAAAAAGGTTTGTCAGATATCTAGGGGACTTTTTTTGTCTTCGTTTACTACTAATTATTGGACGAGATTAAATTCCTACGCTTTTTGCAGATGGTCTCTTTGGATGCTGGATTTACAAGAAAAACCTCACCAGCATGTCATCGGGGGGGGGAGGACGGGCAGAGAAGTTAAAGCACTCGTTCTTCTTCTCTCCTCCACTCTCGGTGGATCTGTAGAAAGATGGATGGATTGATTGGTGAGCTGAGTGTCATCATTTACTTTTCCCCGAGGTGCTCGAACCCCTGGAACTCCGATCTCCTTTCTCCCTCTCCCTCTCTCTCTCTCTTTCCTTCTCTCTGGTTCCTCTTTCTCCTCGCTCTCCTCTTTCTTCTCGCTCTCCTCTTTCTCCTCGCTCTCCTCTCTCCCTCTCTCCGCGCTCCCTCCCTCGTCGCTCCATCCTCACTCTCTCCAACGTGTCCCTCTTTTCGGAGCTTTCGGAGCTTTTCTCCCCCTCTCGCTTGTCCGATCGGTCCAAGCGTTCTGACTTCTCTGACGGCTCCGCCCCCTCGGAGCGCTCCTTGCGTTCTGATTTGTCGGGGTCAGTGGAGGAGGTGGTGGGTTTCTCCCATTTGGCGATCTCCTCGATTTCGTTTAGGCTGGCATTTATGCTGTTCACCCAACGCTTCAGGTCCTCCTGAATACATTCACACATACACATGTTCAGTAATCAAGGTGAAAGGTCCCATTATGCATGGGACACAAAAAGAAAAAATGCAAGATCACCAAAATAAAGAGCTTTTAATTTTCTGGATACTTTTCATAACAATTAGAATAAAATCTAGATCTTTCATCATTAGTCTTACCTCGTCTTTGGCCAGGAAGATATAGTCCCCATCGGTTTCACTCCTGCAGTGGGTCAAAACAACACATGCCTCACGTCAGGGAGTCCATCACTATTTAAAGGTGAAGTCAGCACTTTTTGCTGTAATGTTATTTTTCCATTGGAGAACCCTGGAGAACCTTAGCACTGATAATACAGTATACTGTCTCCCTCTACACAGCATCACAGCTCCTCTCTTAACACATAATATTATTACAAGTAATGTGTAACATTAAGAAAAAATCTCCCACTTAAATCTGAATCAGGATTTTTCATGTGTATGGATGAGCACCTTAAATGTGTTAGTAAAACCTCTCAGGAGTCTCACCTCAGAATGAAGACATTCTTCTTCTTTTTGTATCCGTTGGTGGTGTCGAAGGTACAGATGGCTAGATTGAGAAGAGGCTCATCATTGTATGAGGTCGTCGTGTTCCTGGCATCCTTGTAGAAGCCGATCTCACCTTTGTTGAGTACGCAGTACAGGTTCACCCACGACTTGCTGCAAATGGGGAACACTATTTATTATTATGTGTCCAGAAGGAAGATGTCACAAAAGTGGTATAAATCTATGTGTTAACACAATAACAGCACCTGTTTGGGCTCTTTTCCTTGCCCTCCTCTTCGTGTTTGCGGTACAGGAAGCCCTCCTGGTGTACGGTATGGGTGGGTGGCTGTGGTGTGCTCGGCGCACTCTGAGCCGGCGCTGACCGTGACCGCCGCGTCTCCTCGGGTTCTTTAGGACGTGGTCGTCGACGTGGTTTTGGTCGGTCACGAGCTCGAGGCCGGTCAAGACGAGAGACAGGAGCGGAAAGACTGCTGCTAGGACGATACACCTCTCCCCTCGCCTTAGAGATAGAGAGATTTTAATACATTTTTCTCACACTCAAAAAAACGTTTATAACACACAGCTAGGAGTGAAACGATTGTCCTAATCTTCCAAGTTTGTGTTTGCAGGTGGTCGTTATTAAGACACGAAGATGAGCGATAACTGAATGTTTTCACTCTGAGACATAATAGGGGAATAAAGCATGATAGAGGAAGGAAATCGGTGTCTATTGGCTTTTGTTCGGTGAATGAAGTATCAATACTCACTTGGCATGCTTCTCTCTCCTGCACCTGTTCAACAATCTCAGCCATGGTGGAGCGTTTTTCCCTACACCAGCAAAAGAAAGAGGCGCGAATACATGAGTTAACATTTTACATTGTTTTAAAATGGATCAATGATATAAACAACAGATCAGGAGTTACACATCCCTCACGCTCTTAATACACTCCAATGTAAACCAAAATCTAGGTCTTAGAGTTTAGTTTGCAAAACACAATGAACTTGATCTCCTCCTGACTTTCTATTCTGAGATTGTGCACAGTACATAGATAACATGATGGTGCTGTAGATCCTACATAGCGTCCGTACTTTTTAAAATGTATTCCGAACGTTAGCAATCCACATTTAAATTCTGCTACGAAAATGCAGCTTTGGTTGAATTATAACGCACCAAAAAACACACTCAACACTTCATCTAGTGAGTAGACCGGTGAGACCATCACTCTCTGTGTTCTTAATTTTTACAAATCTAAATAAATATATGCCTCTTTATTTTATGTGTCAAGCTAATTGACTAGCCATTTAGTCTTTATTACAAATGCAATTTATTAAACAGTGATGTAATTAAAGATGTGCACAAACACACACATTCATGAATTACCCTGTCTGCTTCTTGTCTGACCCTTCTTTTCCCGACTCCTGGTCACTAGATTCATGTTTCTGAAGTCTGTGCCTGCTGCTGCCCTCTTGCTCGCTGGATGACTGGCGCTCCAGTCTGCGTCGCTGGTGCCTTTCCTGGCGCACAATCATGGGCAGCTCGTTGAGGCGCGCCTGAATCTCTTGCTCACTTGAGGTGTGCCGCCCGAGCCGGTACTCCCTCTCCCTGCGCAGGTGGTCCATCTGAGGGTCTGAGCGGCTTCCGCGGGGGTCCCTCTGCAACCGCCCATGGAGCAGCTCCAGGGATGCTTCAGTTCCCATTGGCACACCTGCTGGGACCAGGTGCCCAGCATGGGCTTCCAGCAGAGGACCTACAGCCTGGTGCATGTGGTTGATCCTGGGCTGCAAGTCAGCTTTGAGCTGCTGCCAGGCAAATGTGGTTTTGGGTTCAGCCACACCCAGACCACTAAGGGGGTTAAGGCCATTGGCCCCTGTGACACCCTGTTGGTTTAATCCAGTGTAGCTGGAGCTGTCTGAGCCTAACATGCCAACTTGGTTTAGGCCAGTGTAACTCGAACTGTCCACCCCCGGAACACCTTGTTGGTTTAACCCAGTTTGACTGGAGCTGTTTGTGCCCATGTCCCCGACTTGTTGGCTGAGCCTGTGGTAGGGAGAGCCATTCATGACGGGAACATAAGGATTTAGCGCAGATCCGAGCCTCTGGGCAAAAGCGTGCGGGGTATGTGTAAGGTCTGGAACAGATTTGGGCTCAAGGAGCATGTCCTGCAAAGGGCTCCTGAAAAGAGAGGAGGAAGAGGACGAAGAGGAAGAGCTGGGCACGAGGCAAGACAGAGGAAACATCTGTCTGTTGAGAAGAGATGATGTGGTGGACTGCTTGCTTTGCTCTTCTTTTAATTTTTCTGCCTAGAAGAGGAGGAGATCACAAAAAAATTCTAAATAAATGATTGAAATGATAAATAGATCTAGGGTTAGGGATGGATAGATGGATGGATTGATGGATGGATGGATGGATGGATGGATGGATGGATGCATGGACAGATGACAAACTGGAGATACATAGGATGGGTGAACAGATTAGACAATTAGACAGACTGATGTATAGTTTGACACAGTTGTAGTAAACAATTTTATTGTTAATTGCCATGCCAACCTGTCGTAAAGAGCTGAAGTGCTCCTTCCATGAAGATGCTGCCATGCGGAACGCTTCATGTCGGCGAATGAGCTGCTCCACCTCATCAGCTCCGCCCTCTGCCTCGCCGCCGCTGCTCAGCGACTCCTTCGTCGTGTGCCACGTCCCTTCAGCCTTGCTTTTCTGTGCGGATTGTATCCGCTGCTGCACTGTAAATGCGAACAATAATGTTAGAATGATACGGTTTCAGGCTCTCGTGCTTCTTCAGATCAGATCAACCAATTTTTTCCAATGTTTTTAGGCTTCATTTTGATTGTGGTGTAAAATATGGCTGTAAAAAGCGAACTGTTAGGGGCTTTGTGTTGCATTTACACACGGCAGGCTGCAGTAATAAAATTAGCAGCATGAGGATTTGCTTACTGCGCTGGAGTTTCTCCCAGTGCTGCTCCCACTTATCATTCAGATCTTTCTGCTTCGCCATCACATACTCCAACTTCTCCTTCACCTACGTGCATCAGAGAAAGACAAACACAGGATGAAATGAGGGAGAGAAACGAAGAGCCTGAATTTTTTGTGTGTGTCTTGTGTGTGTGTGTGTGTGTGTGTGTGCATTCTGTACCTCCTCAGCTGCAGGATTATGTGCCGCGAGAAGCATCTTGCCCATCTCCACACAGTGCATGAAACTCTTGCTTTTGCTCTCCATTTTACTCTTCAGGCTTTGGTGCTGGGAGATCATACACTCCAGAGACGACACGTCCCTGAGACACATACACACCTAATCAGCACATAATCAATCCAGAAGAAGATAAATAAGATGATATTTCCTACTTATTCTCTCTTTCTCTTCATATGCAAATCAGTAGAGCTTGAAAGACCAATAAAAGTCAAGGCTTCATCTGTCATGTCAAATGTTCATAAGATCTCCATGTTGTGTGTTTGTATACATCACGATTCGTACCGTGCGTCCTCGACCGGGCCAATTTGTCCAATGATGCCATCAGTCCACATGCTGAGCTCACGCACCATGGCGAAAAACTGGATTTTGTCCGTCACCGTGGTAACCTGCACGCGGCTGCCCTCACACGCCAGGAGGAGCTCCTTCCATGCATGCATCACTTCCTGCTCACGGAGCAAGATGGTGTCGGCTTTCTCGCCAGCGTAGATCGCACGCAGCTGAGATGCGTTCTCTTGCAGCTGCCGCACCTGATCGTGTCAAAAATGCCAAATTGTCAGAATAAATAACATTTTGTAAAGGGAAAGTATAAATACGCTGAATAATTGAGCCTAATTGAGGTTTTGTGGACCTCAAAAGTCGATATGGCGCTACAAGTCATTATGAGCTTTGTAAGGAATAAAACAGTGTCTGCCGTAGAAGTGAAGCCCATTCGAATGAGCTGTTAGTGTGAAAGCAATCGCACATTAAAATCAGAGCATTAATTTAAACCTGTGCATTTGCACTACAGTCAGAGCTGCTGTTAGCGAGAAATGAACGCCGGAGGTGTCAGAATTGAGAAATCAGAATTGAGAATTTATCAATTCTGTGCAATAAATTAAGCTGGATGTTAATTAGAAGGTACAGTAAGTTATTGAAAGGGTAAAAATAATTAAAATAATAAAGATATACATGCCAAATTAAAGTACAACAGCAGAATTCAAGTGTGTGCGAGTGTATTAATGTAATAGAGTATAGCGGAGTGTATGAGTGTTTAAGACAGTAGTAAAGTAAATAAGAGTGTATGAGAGTCAAACAGGGGATATGAGTGTAGCAGAATGTTTTTCAGTGTGTGTGTGTGTGTGTGTGTGTGTGTGTGTGTGTGTGTTCCTCACCTGTGAAACAAGCAGCTGCAGAGAGTGTTCAAAGGAGTGCAGCAGTCTCTGTAGGGTGCCAGGTTTGGCGGTGCTCACCTGACACGAACGCACCTCCGGTAACTGCCTCATCTTCCCCTCAATTTGCAACAGCACCTAAACACACACACACACACACACACACACACACACACACACACACACACACACACACACACACACACACACACACAATGCAAGACTGTAATGCGATTTTAATTAAACTAAACTACTGGTGTTTTTGCTGCATGTGTGAGTGTGTGTGTGTGTGTGTGTGTGTGTGTGTGTGTGTGTGTGTGTGTGTGTGGTTTGAGTATTAGAGGATGATGTTTCAACCTCCTGGCAGTTGGTGAAGAACTTGTGGAGCTGATGTGATGCAGCAAGCATCTGTGCTCTGGTCTCCATCAGCTCCTGCAGGTCAGCCCACGACTCGTTCAGGCCGTCCTTCCACTCAGCGATGGTGGCGGCGTCGGCGTGGCCGCAGTCGATCATCTCGTTCACCATCTTGTTCACCGAGTCCATCTGCCTCTGACCTACGGCGCTCGTTTCAGCCCGGAACTCAGTGAACTTCTCCTGCAGCACCTGCACACGACCAGATCATAACACAGTCACTATGAAGATCATAAAGATGATCTCATTAATTGTGTGAGAGTGTGTGTGTGTGTGTGTGTGTGTGTGTGTGTGTGAGGGATAGAAACTGACTGTGACATGCTCCAGGTCCTGGCCGAGCTCAGTAGAGCTGGCTACACCTTCTCTCTCAGAGATCCACTTCTCCAGAGCCTCCACCTCCTTCTTTAGCTGGTAGAGCCAGTACTGCTGTTCCAGCTTGGTTTTCTTCTGCTCCACCAGGTCCTTTAGGGAGACGTAGAGCCGGTCGATGTGCGCCTGCTGCTTGGTGATTTGCTCACTGACGAGGGGAACCAACATATAATAAACTGATTTAGATTGGCACTGATGTAATACTGTTTACCTGTTCAGATCTTTAGCTAGGTGTTTACCTGTTCAGGTGTTTACCTGTTCAGGTGTTTCAGTAGGTGTTTACTTGTACAGGTGTTTATCTAGGTGTTTATCTGTTGAGGTGTTTGGGTAGGTGTTTACCTGTCAGGGTGTCCCAGCTCCAACATGCGCCGGCACTGCTGAGACAGGAATCCCACAGTCTCTGCGTAAGTCTCCACCTTCTGCTCTAAAGCCAACTGTTCCTTCAGCAGCCGTAATGTGCTGGCTTCATCCTGCAGACACACACACACACACACACACACACACACACACACACACACACACACACACACAGAGCACACCATAAGGAAATAATGGGAAAAGGTGATTAATAATCAAAAAATGTGAAGATTTGTAGTTCGTAAATGTCCATGTGTACCACGTATATGATCTACATGGCCTTACACTGCCGTTCTCCTTATTGAGAACATGAAGCTTTTGCCCGCTGAGCCACGACTCTGCTTTGGCTGCCTCCGTGTAGTACTGCTGGGCGTGGCTTACTGCATCCAGCATGACCGTACGACGCTCCGCCTCCACCTGTAGCACCTCCCACAGCTGCCTCACATGCATCGCTCCCTCTCGGACGATCTCCACCTCCGGAGTGCGAAGCCCGGCAACTGCCTCGGCTCTCTCCAGCACCTCTTCGACACGCCCCTTTCTGGCCTGCATCTCCATCTGCAAAGCCTGTGAAGCAAACGAGCAAACTGGTATGCAGTGAAAACTCTGTTTTTCTATGTAAAATGTAATGGTGTGGCAGAGAAACATCGCAGGAGAGAGCTGCAACAGAAATCGCATGTGTCTAACTGATATTAAAAAACTAAAGTTTGTTTGGCGCTTATTCTTCAGAGTCTCACCTCATGGCTTTTAACAAGCTGCTGAACGCTCTGCATGTTGGTGCCATATTCCGTAGAGGATGCCAGTGGTAAACGCTCTTGAATCCACAGCTGTCATGAGAAGCAGAGCAAAACATCACAGAGAAAAAGAGAGAAATGATATAAACCAATATAATTTCATCAAAGTGCAAATACATGCTTTTCGATCCAGCCAGTCAGAAAAGCAGTAGTGGGATCAGAGAGGAACAGAGGCTTACAATCTCATCTTCTAGGTCCTGGGTGACTTGATGCATTTCTTTAGAGGCCAGAAGAATCCGCCTCCTTTCTTTCAGTGGCTCAATCAGGCGCACGATCCGTGTCTCAGCCACACCTCCTGAGCCCTGGACCTCAAGACCCACTGGCCCACGTTGCAGCAGATTGGTTTCATCTCCATCACCCTGTAAGCTAATGTCGGACTTTGGCTGAATCAAACCAGGATAGAGCTGCATCTGAGCCTCCATTAACTGAAAGACAGGCAGAGAGAAAATTTACTCTAACAGATGTTTGTGATTCTAAAACCCAAAAGACTCCATTCATTGTTAGCTACAAGCATGATGTGGTATGCCATAGTACAGTACAGTACAGTACAATATACTATAGTGTACATAGCATACATGGTATTCTATAATATAGTGTGGTATACTTAGGGTACATGGTACAGTAAGATGCAATGCAGTATAGTATAGTATAGTATAGTATAGTATGGTATTGTATAGAGTGGTATAGTATAGTATAGTATAGTATAGTATAGTATAGTATAGTATAGTATGGTATAATATAGACTGGTATAGTATAGTTTAGAGTGGTATAGTATAGGATAGACTGGTATAGTATAGTATAATATAGTATAGTATAGTATAGTATAGTATAGTATAGAGTGGTATAGTATAGTATAGTATAGTATAGACTGGTATAGTATAGTATAGAGTAGTATAGTATAGTATAGTATAGTATAGTATAGTATAGTATAGTATAGTATAGTATGGTATAATATAGACTGGTATAGTATAGTTTAGAGTGGTATAGTATAGGATAGACTGGTATAGTATAGTATAATATAGTATAGTATAGTATAGTATAGTATAGTATAGTATAGAGTGGTATAGTATAGTATAGTATAGTATAGACTGGTATAGTATAGTATAGAGTAGTATAGTATAGTATAGTATAGTATAGTATAGTATAGTATAGTATAGACTGGTATAGTATAGTATAGTATAGTATAGACTGGTATAGTATAGTATAGACTGGTATAGTATAGTATAGTATAGTATAGTATAGTATAGTATAGTATAGACTGGTATAGTATAGTATAGAGTAGTATAGTATAGTATAGTATAGTATAGTATAGTATAGTATAGTATAGTATAGTATAGTATAGTATAGACTGGTATAGTATAGTATAGACTGGTATAGTATAGTATAGTATAGTATAGTATAGTATAGTATAGTATAGTATAGTATAGTATAGACTGGTATAGTATAGTATAGACTGGTATAGTATAGTATAGTATAGTATAGTATAGTATAGTATAGTATAGACTTGTAAAGTATAGTATAGTATAGTATAGTATAGTATGGTATGGTATAGTATAGTATAGTATAGACTGGTATAGTATAGTATAGTATAGTATAGTATAGTATAGTATAGTATAGTATAGTATAGTATGGTATGGTATAGTATAGTATATTATAGTATAGTATAGACTGGTATAGTATAGTATAGTATAGTATAGTATAGTATAGTATAGTATGGTATGGTATGGTATAGTATAGACTGGTATAGTATAGTATAGTATAGTATAGTATAGTATAGTATAGTATAGTATAGACTGGTATAGTATAGTATAGTATAGTATAGTATAGTATAGTATAGTATAGTATAGTATAGACTGGTATAGTAAAGTATAGTATAGTATAGACTGGTATAGTATAGTATAGTATAGACTGGTATAGTATAGTATAGTATAGTATAGTATAGTATAGTATAGTATAGTATAGACTGGTATAGTATAGTATAGTATAGTATAGTATAGTATAGTATAGTATAGTATAGACTGGTATAGTAAAGTATAGTATAGTATAGTATAGTATAGTATAGACTGGTATAGTATAGTATAGTATAGTATAGTATAGTATAGTATAGTATAGTATAGTATAGTATAGTATAGTATAGTATAGACTGGTATAGTAAAGTATAGTATAGTATAGTATAGTATAGTATAGTATAGTATAGTATAGTATAGACTGGTATAGTATAGTATAGTATAGTATAGTATAGTATAGTATAGTATAGTATAGTATAGACTGGTATAGTATAGTATAGTATAGTATAATATAGTATAGTATAGTATAGACTGGTATAGTATAGTATAGTATAGTATAGTATAGACTGGTATAGACTGGTATAGTATAGTATAGTATAGTATAGACTGGTATAGTATAGTATAGACTGGTATAGTATAGTATAGTATAGTATAGTATAGACTGGTATAGTATAGTATAGTATAGTATAGACTGGTATAGACTGGTATAGTATAGTATAGTATAGTATAGACTGGTATAGTATAGTATAGTATAGTATAGTATAGTATAGTATAGTATAGTATAGTGTACATACGGAGCTTCAAATCATTTATCTTTGCTAACCAGGAAGCATTAGTAGCCAGAGAGAGTAAAAACACTAAGTGTGTTAGTGTGTGTGTGTGTGTGTGTGTGTGTGTGTGTGTGTGTGTGTGTGTGTGTGTGTGTGTGTGTGTGTGTGTCTGTGTGCGTGTGCATGTGTGCTTCACACCTGTATCCTTTGCAGCTGCTGGCTGAGCATGGTTCGAGGGCTCAGGATGGCGGCGCTGGCCGAGGGGCTGGTGTGTGCCGAGTATGTTGCTTGTGAGGAGTGTGAGGAGTGTGAGGAGTGTTGTGACGAGTGCGACGAATGTGGTGGTTCATCCTGGAGCAGGCTGAGGTGCTGGTCCAGATCTGAGAGGCTGTGCGTTGGAACATCTGTGGTTCGGTGGTTTTGTGTCTCAAACAACTGGCGAGCTTTGGCCTTGGTGGTGCTCTCCAGATGTGTCCAGCATTCCCTCATCTCCTTCAGCTTCTGCTGCACCACTGGCCCAAGCTCTGGCTGCTCCTCGATCAGCTCCTTGCCCTCCTACACACACACACACACACACACACACACAGTTAGAGGTGTACTGAGAATGAAACACCAACCAAAATATTTTTTTTCCACCACCAGACGATACAGATTGATGCCAATTTTTATTTTGCAGAGCAGCTAATAAAATAATAAAATGTGGTATAAACAGTATATAGAGTATATAGCTAGTAATTAAGGTAAAACTTCTGACTATGATCACCATCGTACTTAAAGAGTGTGTGTGTGTGTGTGTGTGTGTGTGTGTGTGTGTGTGTGTGTGTGTGTGTGTGTGTGTGTGTGTGTGTGTGTGTGTGTGTGTAAAAATGATCAAAATGGAATGAGATCAAAGCAGAGTGTCCGTCTCTACAGAGCCATGGCTCATTTCCAGATACCTAAAATAGGACACACACACACACGCACACGCACATGCACACGCGCACACACACACACACACACACACACACACACACACACACACACACACACACACACACACTTAGCTGATTAACAGAGAATCCTCCTCATTGTGCTCCAAAACATTGAGAAACATTGTACACATAAATAAAGCCCAACTCCATCTCTCTCTTACTGTCTCTAGATTTCTTTCACTCTCTCTCATCATCATCTCTCCATCTCACTCCAACTGTCTATCCATCTCTCTCTTACTGTCCCTTCATCTTTCTCTATTTCTCTCCATTTCTTACTTACCCTCTCTACTTTTTTTTCTCTATCAGTCTCTTCAACTCTCTCACTGTCTTTCAATTTCTCTTTTACTGTCTCTCCATCTTTCTCAATATCTCTTCATCTTTCTTTCAGTCTCTCTTTGTCATCTCTGTCTCTCCATCTTTCTCTAGCACTGTTTCCCCATCCCTTTTTCACTGTCACTCTCTCCCTGACTATTTATTTCCCCCCATCTCTTCTTCGCTCTCATTGTCTGCCCTTTTCCATCTCTTTTTCTACATCTCCATCACACTCTCTCTCTCTCTCTCTCTCTCTCTCTTTCTCTCTCTCTCTCTCTCTCTGTCTATAGCGAGTTTATCGCTCACCTTATTGGAGGAGCATTTCGGCCAAAAATCTGCATGAGACAGAGAGAGACAGAGGAACAAGAGATGTGAGAGAATGTGTGTGTGTATGTGAATAAAGAGAATTAAATATAAAAGGTGTGTGTGTGTGTGTGTGTGTGTATGAACATGTGTGTCTGTGTGTGTTTTTTATAACGCAGTGCTGCATTTCTCCCTTTGGCACGAGCTTTCTGCCTTCTAACTGCTGCCTGCTCCCCCACATACTGCAGAGACTGCAAACATACACACACACACACACACACACACACACACACACACACACACACACACACAGACACAGAGTAGGGGGGGGGGGTGAGAGAGAAACAGAATAGAGGCAAAAA
Organism: Silurus lanzhouensis; assembly: GCA_039877035.1. Taxonomy (NCBI): domain Eukaryota; kingdom Metazoa; phylum Chordata; class Actinopteri; order Siluriformes; family Siluridae; genus Silurus; species Silurus lanzhouensis. The sequence goes on from JBCEWE010000195.1 coordinate 629,180, forward strand.
GAGAGAAGAGAAGACTGATGAATGGGGAAAAAAAATGGAGGATTGAAATGAGACAAAATGAAAAAATAAAAAAGATACGGTCAGTAGCTGCAAGGCCACACACACACACACACACACACACACACACACACACACACACACACACACACACACACACACACACACACACACACACAGACACAGAGTAGGGGGGGGGGGGTGAGAGAGAAACAGAATAGAGGCAAAAAGAGAGAAGAGAAGACTGATGAATGGGAAAAAAAAATGGAGGATTGAAATGAGACAAAATGAAAAAATAAAAAAGATACGGTCAGTAGCTGCAAGGCCACACACACACACACACACACACACACACACACACACACACACACACACACACACACACACACACACGTGACAAGTGATCTAGATTCTGTATTGTAATCCAGTCATGTGATCATGTATGTGAAGGGATGCTAATGCTTCTTTGAGTGTATGTGGGGATATATATATATGTGTGTGTGTGTGTGTGTGTGTGTGTGTGTGTGTGTGTGTGTGTGTGAACACATCTGTCTAATTTTGTGTCCCATTTTTCTTTCGAGCATACCGCTGAACCCATAAGGCAAGGTCAGGTGTGAGGACAGCCACATTGCGGCCTGTGATTGGTCACTGGTTGTTCCGTCACTGAGGAGGCGGGGCTTAGGACAGCTCCTAGTGGGGGGAAGGGGCGGGAATGGTTCCAAAAGGACACTGAGTTCTCCAATGGCCACGGGATGCCGAATCATCGCTTCTGCTGTTTCTCAGGTAACGGCCTCATTAACCCACCTTTCTCTCTGCAAATGTGTGTGTGTGTGTGTGTGTGTGTGCGCGTGTGTGTGTGTGTGTGTGTGTGTGTGTGTGTGTGTGTGTGTGTGTGTGTGTGTGACGAGTAAGATAAACTGGAAAGTGATGACAGTCTGCCATCTTAAATCAGCTGATTACCACATGTGAGTTCCAAACCCACAACTCAACTCAATGTCATACACAACTACTAACAATTCACACTACGGTTCTAGAATGTAATACATAACAATGCGTTCCAGAATGAAATAAACAACTCCTATTGAAATACACACTGTGGTTCTAGAGTGTAACCGACACCGATTCTTTTCTAGAATGGAACACAAACCTGCTGTTTGAATGCACACTGCAGTTCCAGAATGCAATTTTTAAAAAATGCATGAACTGATTCTAGAATGTAATAAACAACCACTGAATATCTAATTTACTGACAGAATCCACAATGCTTTTCTAGACTGGGACACACAACTGCTGCTAGAAAGCACACTGCAGATCCAGAATAAAATACAAAACTGCTGTTAGAATGCCCAAACGGTTTCGAGAATTTAACAAAACAACCACAGAGCAAACTTCGATCTGATATAAATTTATTGATAGACTGTTCTCTGTGGTTCTAGAACGTAATACTTCCATACATTTATAGCAATGTTTTTAGATGCTAATGAATAAACATTTTAGACTGCAAAATGTTGTTCTAGAATGTAATAGAGAACTATTATTAATACGCACACTATTATTAATATCACACTGTGGTTCTAAAATGTAATAGACAGATATTATTAAAATACATTCTCTGGATCTAAAATCTAATAGATAACTATTGCTATATGCACACTGTGGCTCTAGAATGTGATACTGACTACAACTAATATTTTATAGTGCATTTCAGCATTTCAGTTATTAAACAAATACTGTTAGAATTCTAAGTGTGGTTCTAGAATGTAATATACCACTATTAATATATTACATAGACAAATGCTGATAAAAGGTTAGAATGCTCAGTAATGTAGTAGGCATAGAATGTACTAACATTTAGAATGTACTGTGTGGTTCTAGAAAGTAATAGAAACATTACTAGAATGTGTACTGTCTTTCTAGAATGTAACAGAAAACTATTATTACAATACACCGTGGTTCTAGAATGTAATAGACAACTATCATTAAAGTGTACACTGTGGTTCTAGATCATTACAGACAACTATTGTTAAAATAACCCCGTGGTTCTAGAATGTGAAAATTGAAGCTGTCACTGGTCTTAACAACAAACCATTGGTGAAGAAATGAGCATGAATGAAACACATCCTGCTGATCTCTTCCTGCTCTATCAATCCTGCTTCTGTTCGTGAGTTTGTTAGCAGGCCCTTGATGAGCTGCAGGTGTGGCACAGATCCTCAGAATGACTCACGAGAAAATACATCCCAGAAGATTAATTTTTTTTTATTTTGTACACTCAGACATGTGTTAGTTTTATCATAAAATTATAATCAATCATTCTCATGTTTTCTTCTTTGAGGTTTTCCTTGTTTCTGGGACTTACCTGTCTCACCTACATAGCGGTCTACCAGACTCACCTGCATTACTTAAATGACACCTGACAGTCACAACGCTTCACCTGTCTCACCTACCTGACAGTCACAACGCTTCACCTGTCTCACCTACCTGACAGTCACAACGCTTCACCTCTCACCTACCTGACAGTCACAAGGCTTCACCTGTCTCCCCACTTGACAGACAGAAGGACTTTCCTGTCTCACCTACTTGACAAATTCTCAAGAACTCACCTTAATGAGTCTCCAAGACTCACCTGTCTTACCTACATGACACTCTCCAGAAATGACTGTTATTAATTGCCCATTGATATTAATTGACCCTTGACAGACACTGAAGGTGAAACACTGAAGCTGCCCAGGAGAACACAGACTAAGATTCATGACCAGCTCCTGGCATTTCACTGTGATGGAACTCTGCAGAACCTGAAGGCTCTAAAGCTGTAGTCTTTTGAAATATTTCTTCTGTAAGCTCCGAGATCAGGCAGGAGAAATCACAGTGCAGAAGCACAGAGATTCGGCTGGCTAAAATCGCGTTACACTTCGGTGCACACCGTAATTGCAGAAATGTTCAGTGTTTAAAGGAAGCAGTGGGACAGAGAAGGTGGACACACAATATTAACCTGCACCACACACAACATGTATCTGCCTCAACTACATCACTGTCTCCAGGGCTCACCTGTCTTATCTACATCACTGTCTCCAGGGCTCACCTGTCTTATCTACATCACTGTCTCCAGGGTTCACCTGTCTCACCTACATGACACATTCTCAAGGACTCATGTGTCCCACCTACATACCATAGCTGGTGGAAACAGCTGTATTTAAAATCTTAAAACCCAACTTGCACAAACATATAGCGGTCAGCTATTAGCTAGCTGAGTGAGTTCGAGAGCTAGCGATCCAGATCTTCTGTAGATGTTTTGCAGTATAAAAGCTCAGAATCACTCAATTGTTCCATATACGGTATAACATACTGTACCTGAGTGCTCCTACAGCCTACTTACCTGCAGCTAGTTAGCCACATTAGGTAAATAACGTGTGCTAGCAATTGATTTTTTAAACCTAAAGCCTTGAAACCCTGGCAGCATGTGGAGAAGGTAGCTAGCTGGTGTCAGCATATTTAGTGACTAAAAACACCTGAGGACTTGTTCTGCTAATTATAGACAAGGAAGAAGCAGGTAATTGCTGGATGGGTGCTTTTACTTTCAGTCAAGCGAATTATTACTAAAGCAGTAGAATTTGTACTCCTCTAGTTAATGCTAGTTAGCATTTAGCCTCATAGGTTTCCAAGCAAACAAAAACCAAGGACTGGGCAGCATTAGCAAAGCTTTCACTGTCCCACTATTTATGCTAGTGATTTTTTTCTGTATTTTCTCACACCTTTTGGTTTTGCTTAGAAACCGATCAACATTCAACATACACAAAATATCATTTCCTCATCATCACCTGATCATTCACATCCACTGTGGGGGAGGAGTATAGGAGGGGTTCAATCAGCGTCGGAGTCACAAAGGTGTTTTTTGACATCTTTATACACTGTATACTTTGTAAAACTACAACGTCATGAATGAAGAATAGAAGGTGAGTTGGATCGGTGCTGAGGGGAAACTCGGCTAATCGGTCTGTCTGTAAACTGAGCGCTAACACTGAGAGGGCCTTGAAGCTAAATTAGCAAATCCTGATCGAGCTTCAAACCTTACATACACGCTAACATCCCCCACACATACACACACATACATACACACACACACACACACAAACCATATCTAACATCACACTACAACACAATTACTGTAACATGTACTAGCATGCTAACATCACACACTCCACAGCAGGTTTCCTTGAACATATCTCACAGTCTTACCCATCACCTGTCTCACTGCCCTGCCTCTCCCACAACCCATCACCTGTCTCACTGCTCTGCCTCTCCCACAACCCATTACCTGTCTCACTGCTCTGTCTCTCCCACAACCCATCACGTGTCTCACTGCTCTGCCT
>JBCEWE010000195.1:636043-738543 GCA_039877035.1 Silurus lanzhouensis
GCAAGAGAGGGAGAGACAGAAAGACACAGAGAGGACAACAGGAAGTAGAAGAAAGATAAAAGGTAGGGTCAAGCAGGTAATGTATCCTGGTAGGAATGAGAGAAAGAGAGAGAGAGAGAGAGAGAGAGAGAGAGAGAGAGAGAGAGAGTAAAGACAGGATGAGATGGTTACATGGACAAGGAGAGAGAGACATAAAAAGGAACACCCACACAGTGGGACAGAAAGATGGAGACAAAAAGGACAGACAGTCTTTAAACATCAATTTGTCTCCTTTTTTAAAAATAAACTATTTATTTGTGATAATTAACATATTGCAGAGGAATTAGAGGGAAAGAAATTATCTAAAAAAAAATGTTTTATTCTCTCACTTTTCTGTTCATCATTTAATCCCTTACCTGTCTTACACCTATCTTCCTTTCTTATTTCTTTACCTGTCTCACTGCTCTGTATCCCACAATCCTCACCTGTCTCACTGCTGTCTCTCCCACAATCCTCACCTGTCTCACTCCTGTCTCTCCCACAATCCTTACCTATCTCACTGCTCTGTATACCCTACAATCCTCACCTGTCTCACTGCTCTGTCTCTCCCACATTTCTCACCTGTCTCACTGCTGTCTCTCCCACAATCCTCACCTGTCTCACTGCTCTGTATCCCACAATCATCACCTGTCTCACTGCTCTGTCTCTCCCACAATCCTCACCTGTCTCACTGCTCTGCATATTCCACAATCCTTACCTGTCTCACTGCTGTCTCTCCCACAATCCTCACCTGTCTTACTGCTCTGTATATCCAACATTCCATCATTTTCATGTTCTCCAGTTCACACCATTTACTGATGATGATTATTATTTTGCACCAGTGGGCATCAGTCCACCTCTTAATATCATCATTATTATAATATTATAATTATTATATCTCGCAACAAAATCCACTGAATAATTAAAGCATCCACTCAGCTTTTGGAAATCGAAAGAGTCGACTCTTATTGGTGAGTCAAACAAAATGATCCGACTCACTAAAAGTTACATAACTATCGCGGCTTTTGGAAGTAACTCTCACCTGGAGATGAAGATGAATGTGTGTGTGTGTGTGTGTGTGTGTGTGTGTGTGTGTGTGTGTGTGTGTGTTTTAGGTCTACAAATTGCTTGTCTAGTTATATTAAATATATATATGACATAACAAAAAAAAAATAATAATAATGACATATCACTGTTAACTTAAACGCCGACTCGAAGATAAAGAAAATATCTGGGATAATTTTTTTACATGGATAAGTTGATAAAAAAAAAAAAAAAAAAAAAAAAAAGGGTGCTGTAAATACGGCACATTATTACACAGATATGTTCTGTATTCAACGTGTATGTATATGCATTTGCTGACACCTAGTGGTAAGAAGGATTAAGTGCACTAGTGTCCTAACGCAGTCCTGCTGTATTACAAATCAAATTATTATAATTTTTTTTTCATAGACAGAAGTGCTTTTTCTTGATTACATGGTTAAACCCTAAACCTTCTTTTCAATGTCCCGGACTAAAAGCTATAAAATGATGCACTGAAGGAAATTGTACAGTACAACATGATCATCATGGCTAAATCAGAGCTAGCTAGCTTCTCAGCCCAACAAAATAGACATTTTACAAATCTTGGAGTCAATAAGGTTTACTGAATATAACTGAACCATATCAAGCTAGGATTATTTATTGAATAACGACTCTAAAGTGCAATGCTAACAACATTAATGCAGCAAGGACACAAATCTGGACAACCTCCATTTGGGGTTTAAATTTGTGCTTGGTGGTATGTGATGTACCATGAATTCATATGACTGAACTTTCATAGTACACAGGTTACTACCCAGTGTTAGCTAAAGGGCCTAGGTGCTAATTAATGTCCTTATTCATGTTTGGTAATTATGCTTATTCTAATTCTAATTGATTATTATTATTTAATTATTCTTATTCTAATTCTAATTAATTATGCTTATTCTAATTCTAATCTTATGCTAATTATCCTTATTCATGTTTGGAAATTATGCCAGCAACCATACAGTACTTATATACATGGTGAACACCACCAGTTATATTTAGGATTCAGCAACGACTCCCTGTATATACTGGAAACTGAATGGAAATGCATTTAGAATAAACACATCTTTTTTTAGAGAGAGAGAGAGAGAGAGAGAGAGATGTGAAAATGATGATGATGTGAGAGAGAAAATGATGAGGTTTCTCTCTTTCACTCTGTATGTTTCCACCTTCAAAAACTAGTGTTTTAGATCTGGATTGTTTCATGTTCAACCCAGTGAAGCATTAGGATTCCACATCATATCTGGAATCCGTGAATTGATCATTTCTGGTGATAATAAAAATTAACCATCTGGAGACATACCAGCACCATTTGGATCCCACTTCATGTAGAGTTTGGACATTGGACCTCTTCAAATGTTTGAAGGTTTTGGCATGGAGGTGTTTCCCGAAAGTTCCCGAAAATAATGTTTGGTGTGTGTGTGTGTGTGTGGTTTGAAATTAATTCCTAACCTGAATAAGAGGCAGTGAAGTGGACATTCAGAACAGCGTCCATCCGTCCCTCAGTCCAGATGATCTACTGAACTCTATGGTGCTGTCAGTCTCTACAGTTTAACTCACACTGACTCATCATACATCACGCATGGAGAAACACACTCAGGATACACCGGCTGGTCCTCACGCTGCCATTTTAACTTTATGTAAATGATGATGTTCTTCTGGGAAATGTAGAGGGAGATGTTCTGCATGTTACTGATTTATTTCATCTACAGAAATTGTATCAGAAATGACTTTGAGATCAGCTGATTAAAAAGAGTCTTTGTAAGAAAAGGATGTGTATCAGAGTGTTGATGGTGTTAATAATGACAGAAAGGTGAGGGTTCAGTATGTAGTACACCACTGTGGAGATGCTCAGCTGTGGTGTGTGTTGTTGAACATCTCCTCCCTCTGCCCCTCCTCCTGTCTCTCTTATAGCACGTCCCTGCAGTCTCTCCTTTATCTGCTCCTCACGCTGATCATCTCTTCACTCAGCACCAGAGTCCCATCACACACGGACACCATGCTGCCAGCGCTCTGCTCTCTCTTCACTGCTCTCTCATGTAAGAGTTCACAACTCTGGAGATCATCAGCATTTGGGCTCCATCTAATGTGAGCATGAAGCCATGTAACATGTGTGCTGTTTTTATTCCAGGTGTCAGTGGTGTGACTGTGGTGACGCAGAAGCCTCCTGTTCTCACACTGACTCAGGGACAGACGGCCACCATGGAGTGTAATCTGGGGACTGTTACTGAAAGTGCTGCACGCTTTTACAAACAGGTTCCTGAACGAGTTCCTCAGTATGTGATAAGACATCGTCAGGCCTGGAGCAATCCTGAATATGGCTCTGGTTTCTCGTCTCCTAAATTCACATCAACATGTTCATCTCCATCAGACTGTAAGGTAATAATCAGTAATGTAGAGGTGGGAGATTCAGCAGTTTATTACTGTCACACATGGGACGGCTCTGCTAAAGAGCAGGTATCACAGTGAAGTTCACCATGACAAAAACCTCCTCACTGCTCACACTCACTTCTGCTTTCACACAACACGAGAAACAACAAAAACCTCAAAAAAGTTGAACTGAAGTGGAAACTCACTCGATGTTCAATGAAGACATTTCAAATTCTTCATAATAAAGGATCACATATGCGTTATAAGCTTTTATTCCACATTTATGACATTTTAAAAAGTATAAACACTATCATAAGGCTTCCTTCACAATCTAAAAAAAATGGATCAAAAGAAAAATGAGATTAACAGATTAATATGAATGGAAAGAGTTTGATAAATCAGAGTTTTGGTAAACTTTAGTTGAACAGAGTTGAAGTGAGCGTGTAGCTCGCAGTGTTTATTGTGAATGAGAGACTCTACATAGTGCTTGTGTAACCATGTATAACTAGTTGATTGACATTTCAGTGGCGATCCAATCATGGTGCATGTATGTAGAAGTCCTGCCCCTTCATGTTGAGTGCTAGTGGGGAAACCATTTTGCGGGACGGGGTTTTCTGTTAAAGTGAATTCTGTGGAATGAGAAAAAAAATTCAAAGAAGATAAAATGCTTTCATAAGTGTTTGTTCTTAAATTTTGGTAATTTTCACCAGGATGTACGTATCTTCTGCCATGTGAGATGCCTTACTCCCACCAGTGGACGACAAAGTTCAGTTGTCTTAGTGGGTTTCTTTTTTTCTGTTTTTGTTGTTTCAAAACACAATTTTAGTTCTTGTCTCTTTCCTTTTTATCACAGAAACATACACTGAAACAGAACACATGTCTTAAGAGCGATCTTCTGCAATCTGAGAGGCTAGGACTTTGAATTAGCAGCAAAGTAGGATGTGAGGAACTGTATTCCCTGATAAACCCCTGATAAAAATGAACAAATTTGGTATGGAAATTGGGGTGAGAATCACCTATTTTGTCAGCACCTTGGGACAAGTCAAAAGCTGCTCTCTATTTTCCATCTAGTGAGTGGTCAAAGATTGGATAACGTCAGACATGTCCTTTTGGCTAACATACTGAAACACTTCTTTAATGACTGCAGTACATGGAAAGAGTGCTTCAGTGTGTTTATCAAAAAATGTCTCTGAATCATAGATTCTTAAGTGGACATCCAAATCAATGTGCATTTGTCCTCCTGTCCAGATGATCTACTGAACTCTATGGTGCTGTCGGTCTCTAAAGTTTAACTCACACTGACTCATCATACATCACGCATGGAGAAACACACTCAGGATACACCTGCTGGTCCTCACGCTGCCAGTTTAACTTTATGTAAATGATGATGTTCTTCTGGGAAATGTAGAGGGAGATGTTCTGCATGTTACTGATTTATTTAATCTACAGAAATTGTATCAGAAATGACTTTGAGATCAGCTGATTAAAAAGAGTCTTTGTAAGAAAAGGATGTGTATCAGAGTGTTGATGGTGTTAATAATGACAGAAAGGTGAGGGTTCAGTATGTAGTACACCACTGTGGAGATGCTCAGCTGTGGTGTGTGTTGTTGAACATCTCCTCCCTCTGCCCCTCCTCCTGTCTCTCTTATAGCACGTCCCTGCAGTCTCTCCTTTATCTGCTCCTCACGCTGATCATCTCTTCACTCAGCACCAGAGTCCCATCACACATAGACACCATGCTGCCAGCGCTCTGCTCTCTCTTCACTGCTCTCTCATGTAAGAGTTCACAACTCTGGAGATCATCAGCATTTGGGCTCCATCTAATGTGAGCATGAAGCCATGTAACATGTGTGCTGTTTTTATTCCAGGTGTCAGTGGTGTGACTGTGGTGACTCAGAAGCCTCCTGTTCTCACACTGACTCAGGGACAGACGGCCACCATGGACTGTAATCTGGGGACGGTTACTGGTAGTCCTGCACGCTTTTATAAACAGGTTCCAGAAGGAGTTCCTCAGCATGTCATTAGACATCATCAGACCTGGAGCAATCCTAAATATGGGTCTGGTTTCTCGTCTCCTAAATTCACATCAACGTGTTCATCTAAATCAGACTGTAAAGTAATAATCAGTAATGTAGAGGTGGGAGATTCAGCAGTTTATTACTGTAAGGCATGGGACAACTCTGTTAACGAGTGGGTATCACAGTGATGTTCACCATGACAAAAACCTCCTCACTGCTCACACTCACTTCTGCTTTCACACAACACGAGAAACAACAAAAACCTTAAATAATTTAAACTGAAGTGGAAACTTCACTAAAGACATTTGAAATTTGTCACAGTAGAAGATCAGATATGGCACAAGCTTTTATTCCACATTTATGAAATCAGATCCAGATGTTCATGATTCCATTCACATTCTCAGTTGTTCTATTCGGTGAAGACTGAACTTTGTCAAAAACTCCTGCATTGTCATGTCTAAAAGTTTTTAGGTTGTTGTCTTGCTAAAAGGTGAAACACTGCCACAGTCTGAGGAAGTTTCCACTCAGGAGCAGGTCTTCATTAAAGACCTCTATACATTTGCTTGTATTTAAACACACTTTTCCAGTCATTGCTAATGAGAAGCACTTCCATAGCTTAATGCTCCCACCATCATGCTTCATCACTGGAATACGATTAGCCAGTTAATAAACAGGACCTGGATTATGGTAGACATGGTTCATCAGAGTTCAGCCTTGAGAGATGACATTTTTGCTTCTTCAGTTCAGAGAATGTTTTTTTTCCTCCTGCTGCAGAGTTCTATATGTTCCTGCCACATGGCTTTGACTCAGGAGTGGTTTCTGTCCAGCCAGTGAACCTTACAATCCTGATTGTTGGAGTATTTTTGAAATGAGATTAACTCCAGCAGGTTTTGTCTTCTCTGTGGAGGAATTCTAAATTGCTATTTAGAGTCAACATTGAAGTCACCTCACTGTCAAGTGCTCTTCAAACCTTATTACTGAGTTTGGTGAGACACCAGCTCTAAGAAGGATCCTGAAAGTTGCATACATCATCCTTTTAACAATGATGTCAAGTAATAATGTCCAAAAGGACATGGAATGGGATCTTAAAGGTGCAGGAATGTGTGCTGATTGTAGACAGGAGAAGAACGAGCTGAAGTCTGGAAGATGTTTCAGTTCTTCTGCTTTCACTTCTGTATCTGAGGAGGTTTTTGTACGGGTGAGGACGCTGAATGAATCACTGTGGTATTCGGCCAAGGAACAAAGCTGATCGTCAGCGGTAAGTAAAACTTCTCAGCTCTTTTTTCATAAACTAGACTTCTACACTGCTTCACTTTCACACTGCATGTTCTAACATCAACTTTTATTCCTTTATTCAGTTTGAAAAGTTTATTTTCACACTTCACATGTGTTTTATTGCTTCTACAATATAAGACACAGAACATTTTTGTCTGAAATGTATTTCAAATTGTCAAATGTTAATTCAGAGATTTTATATGAAATCTCTCCAAACCCAAAGGAGAAATCTATTCTAGATGCAGGTTTTCTGGTTTTCTGTCATACAGACAGATTTATGGTTTCAGTCTGAATGGAAAAGTTCCATCATTGATATAAAAATGTTCTTCATTCCTCTCTGTACATGAGATTTATGTTCTTCTGGTTAATGAATATCTCCTGCTGTGTGTGGAATCAGACGCTGCTCTCCCGGCTCCTGTTCTGAACCTTCTCCCACCGTCCAGTGAAGAGCTGAAGTCTACAAAAGCCACTCTGGTGTGTTTGGCCAACGACGTGGCCAGTGGTTTTGCTGATGTGCGTTGGCTCGTGAACGGGAACCCGGTCACCAGTGGGGTCATCACCGGCTCTGCACAGCAGCAAGCCAATAAGAAATTCTCCCTGAGCAGCTATTTGACCATCGACAGCTCCGAGTGGGAAAACGACAAAGTCATAACGTGTGAAGTGTCTGCTGGAGGAAAAGCCGCATCGGTGAAGATCAAGAAGTCTGAATGCAGTGAATGAACCTGATCACAGCTTTGACCTGTTTATTGTTCAGCTGTAGAACTGATTTCAAATCTGTAGTTTAATGTGTAGAAAAGAATTCAGTTTTATTGAGAATAAAAAGTCCCGATGCTGCAATCGCTTTGCTTTTGTGTTTGAGGAATCAGATGAAGGTTAATAAAGTGCATTACAGAAAAAAGAATTCAGTTTGTTCATGATTATTCAAACTCAATGATCATCTCACACACATCCGATCAAAAAAAAAAACACCCAGAGAATTACAGCAGAATTTGATCACATTCATTGTTCATGCTAACACAAAAGTGGAACCTGCTGAAGCGTTATAGTCTGAATAACTAGTACAAATATGGTGTGGAAATTGTCCTCCAGAACCAACTTGTAGTTCTAATCAGTGTGTGGACGTCGTCTCTCACTCAGGAAACACCTGCTGGCACCAGATCTATAATTTCAGCTTCATGTAAATGATGTGGTTTCTCTCTTTCACTTCTCTCTGAGTGGAAGAACTCATTAATGCATGAAATGAATTTTTGTTAAGGGACTACATGTACAAGTTTACTCAGAAGAGAAAAACATTTCGTTGTAGTAATAGTGCACGTATGCAGGATTTCACACAGTGAGTAATAACGTGCGATAGCTTTTGATGGTTCAGGTAATGGCCTGGTGTCTGCTGCTGTGTGACTTCATACCAGTCAATCTCGCATTAGTTGTGGATTTAAAAGGATTGAAGGTGATTGAGGATTAGAGCTGAAAGAAACTTTTTGAACTCAAGTAAAACTCAGGTAAACTCATTTATACCTTTAAATTCCCACTTTTTAGAAAAGATATTACAATGGATTTGACGTTCTACAAGAAACTATAAATGTAGTGAATAAATTAATGTATTGAATCCTAGAAAGCATTTCTTTATTTGGTGGTACAGCCCCCCGTTTACCGTGGAAGTTACGTGCCAAAAGCGAGAAACGAATTTTCGTGATAAATGGATGCCACCCAAAAAAATGCTTTTTGTTTATTGTTCAAGCCACAAATCAATCTTTTGGGCGACATTGTAGGGCTTGCCGAAAAAAATCGAACGAAGTTTACAGCGAAAGCAAAAGACTCAGGACAGCGACTCGAGATGAACTGGGAAGGTGTCTGGCAGATGGATGCGCGAATGATGCTTTCCATTTCCACAACTGTGCGCATCGTAGCCAGCAGCCAATCACAACCCAGGTTAAATGAATAGGCCATTCCGATTGGCCAGATTTGTTCCTCCAGCCGCATAAAGTAGATTTTCAGCATCCCAGCACCGCGATTTCGTACACAACGCTACGTGTTCTCTGTCTCGTGTAAATGTATGATACACACTGTACTGTATTTGAGGTATTCTTTTACTTCATTTTCTAATTAATAATTATATTTGTATTAATTTCAACATAAAACTCCATTAAAACAATTCACTATGAGTTTAGATTTTACGACATAAATTGGGAGCATTCGAGAAAAAAATAGTAATGTGCCAAACTGAAAACCGCGAGATTCAAACCGCGATAAATTGAGGGACGACTGTATATTGTTTTGGCCGGGCAAACTCTGCTGCCACCTTGTGGTTATTCATCATAACTTGTGCTGTAACTCAGAAAGCAATTATTGATTGATGAGTGGGACATTTTTCTGCCTGCCTGTGTACAGGAGATTATTATGCAATTGTTTCAGAACCTTTTTGAACATGTTGGATGTGTTGAAACAGCGTGGCTGAGATCAACAAGAACAGATGTCCTTAATGAACCTGCTTATCCAGCCTTTAACAGATATTTGACTTAAACTACATAAGGAAGGTTTGACCAGTCCATACAATCTCATAGATCTGTATGATGAATTGTATGCACCACGGACATGAACATGAAGGCAGCAGAAACCAATTTTTCTATGATCTTTTTAAAGTTGCAGTAATTATTGAATGAATGTAGACTAATAAAAAACAAAAAACAACCCAGCCGACACGAATGACATGGAAAGGCAGGTAAAGACGTGTCAAAGTGCCTCCTTGTAGTCCTTTCTGCTCTATCCTGATCCTGGTTTTTTTTTATCTCCACATCTTATCTTCTATTTATATTATTCACATCCTATACTTAACTTTTTTTATTGCTTTACATTTAAAGGCAACAAAACCTCCAATTTACCAACCTATCACGCAACTGTGAGATAAAGCAAGAACCTCAGGGCCTTGAAAGCACCAGTGTATTTCTCTTTTTTAGGCTCTTTATTATACAGACAGAGCAGCTGACAGTAGGCTCACTGTAGGTGTGTTTTATTAGTTACCTGGGTGTGTTGCAGATTGTCCTACAAATCTAAAACACACACACAAGACACAGCGTATTTATATAGTTTTGTAGATAAAGTACAGATTTCAGACCCTTCCCACTCATACAACAATAGAGACTATGGTTAACTATGGTTAATGTTCAGTGTTTATAGTCAGTACCTGTGGGAGAGCTGCATTCGCTTAGAAACAATACACGGTCTCTAATGCATAATTACAGTCACACAGTTGAATTCGTTCAATTCCATTGTATTTGCATGTCAAAAATCTGTTATGGTGTTAAATACTTACTTATGTATACTTACCTGAATATATATATATAAATTATCATCGTCAATATTCTTATTTTATTAATTAACTATAATATTTTATAATTATTTTTATTCATTATTATATATTTTATATTTTCTTTGACTACCACAATGATAAGGACATTTTTCTCTTGTTTGTTCGTTTTTGTTTGTGTCATTTAGAAACAAGCTCGTAATATATACTCTCACTTGAGCCACAACTGTAATGTAAATCCTTTAAAATATCTGAACTTTGACCTCATACCTTGGCAGCAGGTTTATTAGCACGCGCCACACCCTTCCTCTTATCTAAACAAGAGACACGAAGACTGCGTGAGAAAATAATCCGTTCTGACTTTTAGCATTAAAGTATCCTACTGTATTTACTTTCAGGCTTCACGTAAAAAAAGGTCAGATCGAGCTCAAGTCGAGCTCAGACGAATATAATTAATTATAACAATCAATAATTAATAATAATTAATAATAATAATAATAATAATAATACTATCAGTAGAAACGTTTATGCATTCTACAAAAACAGATATGATGATTTCTCTCGCTTTTTTTCCACATTTCCTTCACAGTTGGACCAAAAAAATGGAAATTATTCCTTTATCCACAATTTATTTGCAGCAAATAAAACATTTACAACAAAGTGAACAGTCTATAACATCTATAAAATATACAATCTATCTGATTGCATCTGGTATTATAAGTTTCAGGGTGATGTAAAAACTTGAATGAACCCTGGACTAGAATTTATTTCTGTAAGCTCATCGTTTCCATAGTAACAGCTGATCTACAGAGGGTTTCATGGTAAACACATCATGTACCCTGAGGTTAATAATAAACAGAAACACAATGACACGTCATCAATATGGTGAGATTTTGAGTAACATCTTTATTTAACATTTACAGAAGGAGTCTCCAGTGTCAGCGGTTTGTAGCAGAGATAAAGACTCCTGGTGTTCAGATCTTCCGAGCTGATGAGTTTACTCTTTCATCAGTATTTTTTAATCCTATTTAATTCACAGAGAAAAGAAAGGCCGGTGATGAAACGAGTTTTTAGAGAGGAACAATTTGTTTCTAGGATGTCGAAACGTGGAATCGTTTCCAAACTGAGGTGATGTCAGTGGAATAAAACACTGAGAAGTTCTTCTGTTTCACAACATCCCACATGCCACAATCAGTTATGGTTAATATCCATCATGCTGTGATGATGCTGCCTCCAGAACATGCTCTTATGCAGGATGCACAGAAAAATTAATTACGGATCATGAAGAATGTTTTAGATGCAGCATCCTGGATAATATCCATAAGCATTTGTGGCAGTTTGTGCACGATCTTGTGCCCAGTACATGAGGAGAACATGAACATGATCTTCTAGAGCATATGCACAAAAAAAATTAAGTACTTATCACGAGGAAACCATGAAACCATGTAAAACAATGTTTGTTATGTCGAGATCACGAGAAAACAAGAAAGGCAAAAAAACTATCATTTCTAATCAGGATTTATATCGATAGAGAAGGAGAGAGAGAGAGAGAGAGAGAGAGAGAGAGAGAGAGAGAGAGAGAGAGAGAGATTAAAACAGAAAGAGAGAGGGAGATACAGACAGACAGACAGACAGACAGACAGACAGACAGATAGATAGATAGATAGATAGATAGATAGATAGATAGATAGATAGATAGATAGATAGATAGATAGATAGATAGATAGGCTCTTATATTATATAAATATATATATATAGTATAGCATCATGCATTACAATATTCTAAGCATTAAGCATGGACTCATGACTTTGGTACCCTTATAATCTCCATGGCCACTTTATAAACAGCAGAAAGTGGGCTCGATGCGGATTGGGACACAGCCCTGACTGTGGGGGGTGTGGTAGCGCCTGATATACGGCCTCGGCTTCTTCCTGATTTCTGCCAAAGCGCACCAAAGGCAGAAGGAGAAAACCAGAAACATTTTCAAATGGCCGACTGGAAGCAGAAATGCAATTCCGAGTGGCAGCTGGCGGCTAAAGGAGTTCCTTTACCAGACAACGTGGACTGGAAAACCGTGTACGAAAAGAAACCGCTGGAGCGAAATTTACTGAAGAACCCGTCGCCGCACGGTATAGTAGTGACGTCACAAATACTTATACAATCTGCGTTCACATGGTAGCAATAATTCGATTGCGTTTTGAGGAGTTCAGTTATCCGGAGTGTAAAACCACAGCATCTGTTAACAATTTTCCAAAGTGTACGCGTTTATTTTCTACCATTTTGACTCCTTGTGCAAAGTGGAGACCGGTTTAAATAAATAAACCAGATTAGATTTCGGTTTATGAGATCCTCAAAAACGGTTTGTTTGTGTTAAACATGATTGTACATTCACTACTACATTTACACGACGTAGTGAAATGTGTAATAGTTATAATTGCGTAGTTGTCAAATTCAAACACTTCATTCCCACTTTGGATGTAATCTTCAGTGGGATTAACGGGATTACTAATTTGGGCGTTCCTTTGGGATTGCGCAATAAGGGCGTGATTGCCAAGTTCACATGGAGAAAATGAGTGTACTCTGAGTGTTCATTTTCCCACAGTCCTCTCATTTATTCTTCCTTTATTCTTTCACAGGTTTGACTCCTGACATTCCGCCTCCTGAGCGTGAGGTCACAGGAATACCTCCGGACCCCAATCTGCCACAGCAGCATGAACCGACTGGTAAAACTCTGCTTTATGTAAATAATATTACATTGAATAATAATAATATTTAATAATATAATACAATTTCTGCATATGGCATTGTATAGAAACATTTCTCGCCATCATGGAAGACATCCTTCATCTTCATTGCATCCATGAATTTTACTTCTAGATTTTTAAATCGCTAAGTATATAATATTGAATTCACTAATACCAGTCTATTGTTTGATTCAATGATCATTTCCAAAGGTTATGTTCATATTTAGACAGTGAAAGTAAGGCATATATTCACAGACAGGTTACTTATGTCGTACTTTCCAAGATCCTCAATCGTCTGTGTGAACGTCTCCACTATGGAAGTGTCAAAATTACGGAATCGTTACTTCATATATATTACGCCAGTGATTACATTTGATGAGCTCACCAGTAAAGGCCAGTGCCCACATTTGGCACTGTGGCACTAATTAATTGAGAGAAAATTCATTCCTTGGGATAAACACTGCCCCAGATTAAAGTGTGTCTCCTTGAACGTTCTGTGGAGGAAAACATCTTAATGGAAAGGGACTTTTTAATTCGTTCTGCATGACATATTTTGTTTCAGGTGATTTCACAGGGTGGAGCACGAGTAACGAGCGGCTGCCAATGGACACCAGTGGAATTCCACCAGGTGTCGTGGTGTGCTATTGGCCAAACTACAGGTGGGTGAAGTTCTCCAGTCAGGAGACAACAGAAAAATCCATATATTGTGATCATGGCCATCACATGTGCACCAAAAAGATCAAAATAGTACCAAAAAAGCATACAATCATAATCCACATTAGCGTGTTAAACATCTCGATTGCAGTCTTGCAAGAGGATTGATGACACATTTTGCTCTTGCACACTGCACTGAAGGTTGTTTTGCTTCTCAAACCACTGACCACAGTTTAAAGTGTGGAGAAAGACTAAAACTTCTGACTTCCTGTTCTGCACAATTTACATTGTTAATGGTCCTGCAGTCATTGTACTTTAATTGTAAAAATTCTTTAACTTCCATACAATTGATGTGTTTTATATTTATCAGGCGAAGACTTTAGTTTCACCCCGAACCTGTCAAGCAACCTGCCAATATTTTCCCAAAGATATATATCCGAAGACTTTGTATAATTTATGCTATAATATATAATTACAGTAGAGGATGGAGGATAATAAATAGAACATTATTGATGAACATCTGATACGGGATGATCTTCTGGCCGTGATGTTATTTGTGACGTGGCCTTGGCATTTCCTCTCAGCTGGTTCTCTATGGAGCAGAAGGTTGATCTGAAGGCTGAAGGACTGTGGGATGAACTGCTCGATAAGTTCCAGCCGGACATAGCCATCGAGGACTGGTATGTAATAAACGCTTATTACAGCCGTAGATATGAAGGGATGGAGAGGAACAAACATTTATTATAGGCACGTTAATTTGTTAGATTTGGTTTGTCAAAAGTTATTTATGTGCTGTGTTGTCATACAGTTGATATTTGACTACCGAGTGTGTGTGTGTGTGTGTGTGTGTGTGTGTGTGTGTGTGTGTGTGTGTGTGTGTGTGTGTGTGTAGGTATGAGGAGAGTCAACTTCATGCCTCCATCTATGAGCTTCATGTGAAACTCTTAGCTGCTGATGGCAAAACCATGATTAAGGAGTACAAATGTGCTCCCACTGAGGACCTGGAGGTCTATTCACACAACTGGAAACAGGTCTCTCTTACACACACACACACACACACACACACACACACACACACACACACACACACACACACACACAGAGAGAGACACACACTACACAGAGTTCCCTTTTTTCTAACCAGAATAGAATTGCATTATTGCGATTATACATAATTGTGTGTGTGTGTGTGTGTGTGTGTGTGTGTGTGTGTGTGTGTGTGTGTGTGTGTGTGTGTGTGCAGGTCTCACACGTGTTCTCAGGCTACGGGCCCGGTGTGAGATACGTTAACTTCAATCACAAAGTGAAAACCAAATTCATGGTGGAATTCTTTGGTACCATGGTCACTGGTAGCTCCGTTGTCATCAAGGCGACCAGGTCCAACCCGTGATACTACAAGACACCCGGAGGTCTACTGAACACCTTCCTCCTGTATGCAAGCCATGATGCACTATTAAAAGACGCCGCAAATGCCACGCACCTTCCTGTTCTGTAACACTGTACTAACGCATGAGGCTGGACTTTTTCTGCAGACGTTCAGCTCAGCTCTTCTAAATGAATTGCACTCTTCCGTTAACCAAAGTATTCTCAACCCAAAGGACTAACCTTGTTGCTAGTTTTGGTTTATGGCTATTATTTTCCTTCATGAAGTCAATTGTTGTGGGTGTTATACCTCGGTTCCACCGGCAGAGGGAGACAAAAGACAGGAACAATAAAGTAAGCCTCGGATTACCTTCAAGACCTGGAAAACCTGTAGATTCCTGTTTTAATGTTTATTTTACATTCATAGGAAAAATGTAACATTTTCTGTTGCTTTGGCTTTGTTTAGCAAGTTTATGCTTTGTGGTTTCTCAATAACATGATGAGGGAACGGATGCTTAAAACATAAGTGACAGTAAACAACTTTCCTCACAGGCTTTCCACATTAAATGTAACCATAAACAGACATGTTATCCATAAATAAATACAAAATGGCAATCAAATGTCAATTTGTTGTATAAGAGCAATAAAACACTTCAACATGTGCAAATAGTGACTTCATCACACCATCCTGTTTTTGCTTATTTTCTTACACCAGTCAAACCTGTTGAGTTTCATTTCTCATGTTCAACTTTTAATCCTCACTGGTGAAAGTCATTACTGTTTGGGATTATGAAAATGAATAACAAAAGGAACTTAATAATGGTGCAAAATGTAACCCCTTGATGGCACAAATCAACCCCATACCAAGGAACATCTTAATTTCTGAGAAGATCGTTTGCATTTTGGAGAAAACGTGAAGATCCATGAGAAGTATTTTTTTTATTATTTGCACATTATCTATAATGATATGACATTTATGCTTAGAGCCTATCCAATATCACCTCCTCCACAGGTAATACGTCTATTACCAGACCTGAACATGGGTAGATATTTTAAAGGTTGGCAAACCCAAGAATCTGTTCAATTTCCTGCAAATGTGGAACCATTTAATGAATAAACACCTGTTTGTATGCAATCCATTATGCCAGATGTTTCCAGCCCTGGTCCACAACCCTCATTTCACTGTTGGGTTTTTAATTATGTGTTGAAGTGTGTGGAGGTTCTTCAGAATCATGCACAGGAACCTGTGATCTATAATGACGAAGGAGGATCTTCTGAAGGGTGCCAATAATTCTCCAGCCGGCTGTGAAAGGTAACCTAAGCTCCATGTGGAGTGCTGCATGCTAATGAATCTGGGTGGTCGATAACCACTGGCTTCTGTCCAACCCGCTTCATCATCCTGGTTATAATGGACCGCTTGAAGCAGCGCTCTTCGGGTCGGGTGACGTTGTCGCGCGCCACGGTTGTGTGTTGACTTTGGGGATGCTTTCGGACGACAGCGCACGAGCACACACACACACGCACACACACGCATGCACAGACAGTAAGCATCCAGGACAACATCTAAGAAGTTGCTGGAGGAGGTTTGACCTTCAACAAGAGAAGGAGAAAAGCATCTCTGCTTTACACCAGTGATGCACGTGCCATTGCAATAGAACCTAGAGGTAAGATCTGAAATAAATGTTTATATAAAATATAAACCTGCATTTTGTGTGTGTGTGTGTGTGTGTGTGTGTGTGTGTGTGTGTGTGTGTGTGTGTGTGTGTTTTTGTGTGCGTGTGTGCGTTCATTCTTAAGCCTGAAAGCGAGTTTCGCGCGCTCAGTGCTCTGAACGCACGAGCCAAACCTCTTCTTCAGCACACCTGATGCATGCAGGTGTGTTTTGTCCTCCTTTTGAAAAACTGTACAAATCTACATATAATATATTTGTATATATATGCATAAAAATATATATCATATTTAACATATATAAACGGGGTTTTTTTTTCATATTCATGAGCATGTCTTTATACCCAACGTGTCCCCATACATTTAATTGTTAAATATATATATATTTTTAATCAATATTAAACTGATTACTGGTGAGATTTAATAAATAAGGAGTACTTTTCTGTTCTTACTATCCAAGAAATACCTATAAAGATTATCTCTAGGGTCAAAATATCTCCCTTTTAATAAAATGACGACTCATTAATATTCATGAGCTGTCTTTATGTACATATCCTTCTGCATGTCATTATTTACAATAAATAGATCATAACAATAGAATAAAATAGACATTTATAGAAATAGAAAAAGTTAAAATGTCATTAGTATTATCTATATTATTAGTTGAAAAATATATATATGAATATTCATAAGTATGCATAAGTATGAACTTCCCGCCGTTTGCCTCAAATTAGCCGCCATACACCTGCTAGTAAAGCAGCTTCACCTGTCACAGGTCAAAACGAGTTAGATTTCAGTCTCCAGAGTCTCGATTTTCACTGTTGTTTCCTCAGTAATTTATTTAACAAGAATTCACATTTTGGGTTGTTTGTGTTAGTTTTCTTAACAATGCAGCTAACCTGTAGCTAGCTTAACGCTAGCATATACCTCACTTTAAACTCCCTTTAAAGTCATTTTTTAAAAAGTATTTAGTATAACAACATATTTCACCCAAAATAAAAATATATATCATCAGTTTCCACCAAAGAGTTTCTCTTCATAGATTTAAACATTATATTTGTACACAACTTTAGGTAATAAAATGCTAATATGACTAAATAAATGAGCAGAAACTTATTCTCATGGTATCAGCTGCATTTTATTCACTGTTCAGCATTGGGAAAGAAGTGTGTAATGAGTGATAGCATACCTAATTATCAATGACTACAGGTCGAAAGATGCTAGCTTGTGTGATGAAGCTTCACATGTGCATTATATATAGCGAGCAATGTTGAAAGATTTAGTATCTATTCTTCAAAGTCTGTGAGGTTAAATGTGAAGATGAATTGTGGTTGAAGTTTATTGTCTCTACCTATTATGCGACAAGCTGTGTGATTTTCTTTCATTTGCTACAAGAAAGAAGGAAAAATATGAACCATGGCATATTTGAACAAAAGTTAACTCACAGATGATCCATAGTGTTATAAGCGAAAAGTGTGGAAACACATGGTTTTGGAGACACCTGCATGTTCCTTATGTTGCATGTTCTGTGGACAAATGAGCCCAAATGTGAAATGTTTTGCTCTAACACAAGGAATAATGTCAGGCAGAAACCAGGAGAAAGATGTTAGCAGACCTCCTCATACCCACAGTCTAACATGTAGGTGGAAGCTTAATTGTTTGTGGTTGTTTTGGAGACTTATTCCAAGAAAAACTGAGCTCTGTAAACGTCACTCCACTGGAGTGTTATCTCGCATGGACTGGGCTGCCCAGTCACCACACCTGAATACTATTGAACTGCTTTTGGATGAACTGGATCACAAGAAAAAAATCTCCAGTATTTCAGCTGATTGTTTAGAGAAATTAACTGTCCAGATGCTGAGAGTATATACAGCTGTTCTTCATGCTAAAGGAGGATTTTTCAATGAAAATAAAGGGGAACCTCTGGACTTTTAGATATTTGTTTGGTCAAAGGAATTGCACATTGCATGCATTGCAGAACATGGACGTGTCTCTCAAAAACCATAAAAGACTTGGTGTTTTTCCAAACTTTTCACAGCCACTGAATAAGTCGAATAAATCACTTAAGGACTCCAAACTTAAGTGTGGTAACCCTGATTTATTACACCACCCTGTCACTGATTATTTTCCTATAACATCACTGCACTAAGTGATTTATTCCTCACTCTATTTAGATTCTGGAGTTACATTAAAGTGGTGATGCATGAGGTCAAAGTCTCGGGTCGGTCCGGAGTGGAAGTGATTAAACAGTAATCCGCCTCATTTAGTCCGATTGTCTTTCAAAATGGAAAAAAAGCAAAAATTGAATATTTATTTCCAGCCTAGCATCACGTAAAGAATATTCTGGTGTTCTTTAAACAGTGTGTGTGATTAGCATGGAACGGATCATGATGGCGGTCATTTTGTTTATTTAGCTTTCTTTCGAAGGCTAATGCTGCTAGCAAATTAGCTAAGCGTATATAGTTTCTAGTTTAGCGTTCTAGCATTGTACGATCTACATGACAGTTTCTCTAACATTTTCATCTACGGCATGTTTTTTTCTACAAAACCTTTACCCAAAACGACTTACAGTTCAGGTGAGGGTTAGTGACCTTGCTCAAGGACACAGAATGGAGCAACACTTGGATTTAAACTTAAAGTCTTTGACCAGAAGTCTAATGAGCCTCCACTTATTACAGATTAGCTGATTTTTTTTGGATAAAAAGAATAACATTTAATCACTTTTTAGCATTGTGCTAAACTTGTAGGTATAGTCTTATGTGTGCTACGTCAGGCTCATAGCTAACAAGTGGAAAAGTTAAAAAAAAGTAGACGGGTATTTAATCATCTCTTTTTTTATACTATTACACATACTCTATAAATTATTATGTACTATAGTAATTGATTACTCAAATAGACAGACGTGTGAGGCACGCACACACACACACACACACACACACACACACACACACACACACACACACACACACAGGATAGAAGGCTATCCTTTCTATGCCATCCTAGGACAGTCAGGTATCAATGCAGGAATATAAAACTCAGCATGTGTTCAGACCTGCATAGACACAACGCACCAGTGGGGGGGCACATGTATACCACACACACACACACACACACACACACACACACACACACACACACACACACACACACACACACACACAGAGAAAACAAGCTTCAGTTAATGATCTGAACAAACATTATGATCCAATGATCCAATCGCAGTGAATTTGACGTTTGTTAGTGTTCTGGTTGGAGAGATCTTGAGATGGATGGACGTGAGATGGATAGAGAGAGCAATAGTGAGTCAGTGATGAACGTTCTGTGTTACTAAACAGAATGTCAATGGTTCAAGCCTGAGTATCGTCAAGCTGCCACTTTTGGGCCCTTGATAAAGGCCCTTAACTCTCTGTGTTCCAGGGGTGCTGTATCATGGCTGACCCTCTACAGAAGCATAAAGCCACACCAAGTTTCTGCCTGACAGCAATATTCTTCAGTAAAATGTTCTCAAAACTTCTCAAAAGTTATGAGCAGATTGATTCATGTTAAAAAATATATATATATAATATATATATATTTAAGTGAAAAGAGCCAAATTTGTGACTTTTTATCTAAATAAAAATATCTAGATGTAGCTGATAAAAAGTGTGTACAATATTGACTGACTGATTACTGTGATTGAATTGTAAGCAGCCTCATGTAAAGGTTTTAGTGCTTTTGGAATTGGGTCTATAAAGTATAGGAAGCACAGAAATGGCCCACTTCCTTCACCCCTGAGATCAGAAAAGTGTGGTCATTTCACAGCCATGAGTTACACCAAGGGTATAAGGGTGTAATATAGTCCATTTGTTATGGTGTTTTGGAGAGCTGATCTGTTCGAAATGCTGCTGTTAGCACTTACGAATGCAAGACAAGTGGAATAAAACTGTTCGGAAAAGGTTTTTATTCTGTAACCATGTAACTTATCTTCCAAAATGTGTTCTGTATGAACTTGGTGCACTAGGCATCGGTGCGTGTGAGGTGTAATTTGAGCAGTTAAAAAAGGGCCAGCGTACCTCAACCGGTTAAAGTTCAGTGCACACAGGAAGGTTAGACCCTGTCCCATAATTCCACGATTGACCAAAGTTCATAACACGTAACCACCGACCAGGACCGTGGGTTCATTATATACAGTAGCATCAACAAGACTATCAGTAAATAAAATGTCATTTTACTACTTTAAAAGGCTTTAGAGTTTTAGAGATATAAATACATGATAAGGTCAAAAGTTTTGGGACACCCGACTTTCCCAAAAATATGTGGTTCTTTCCCAAATTGTTAACACAAAGTTGGAGACAACTGTGTAGGACGACTTTGGATGCAGCAGCCTGTAATTTTCTTGAGCTACTCTTAAACTACTCAAACTGCTTTACATATCACCTACATCAGTACCTGACTTTACTAACACCCTCTCCGCAAATCTCCACAAAATCTAGTGGAACATCTTCCAAGAAGAGTGGAGGTTATTGTAAGAGCAAATGGAGACTACATGTTGAATTGGATGTTCAAAAACAGAACTCAAGTCCTTTGGCTCAGAAGGTCATGAGTTCGAATCCCAGCAATGCTTTTAACCACACCGTTGTATGTAAATGTAAATCGCTGTGGATAATGTTTACAATCTTTTGACCATAAAGTGTTTATTGATAAAGAATAAAAAAAAATATTTAATATTTTTTTAATAACAAATTCTATATAATAAAACATTATGCAGTATAATAAAATAAAATCTCATATTCAATCTAAAATATAAAATCTCACGTAGAAAGTTTTCCAGCAGCGTTATCGAGCTCTGTAAGCACTAACCGCATCTGATCCGGGAATATTGCTTACCATGTTTTTATTTGTTAAATACCTAATCCTGTTACATGTATTCTGTTACTTCTGCACGTGAAAGACGTCGTATGAAGCGTAACCTTAAACATTTTGCGTCTTTTGCTGAAACGGTAGACGTTTGCGTGCAGCCACGTTGCCCCTGTTTATCGAGTCCCCAATCCGGTTATGTCATTTACCGAGTTTTTCAGGTGTCGCCTTCTGATGAGCGGCATGCATAAAATATAAATGTGCATCTGTCAGATTATTGGAGTTTGCCAAAGTGTGTGTGTGTGTGTGTGTGTGTGTGTGTGTGTGTGTATAAGAGAGAGAGTTTGTGGGTGAGTGTGTGGGGGGTGGCAGCTTCATTGTGTTGCCCTTGTGTTAAATATTGCATAATGTCCGCGTTGTGGCGAAAGGCAGTTGAAGTTGAGACAGCGGCTCCTTCTAGAGTGACCGTATCTCCATGTTCAGGTGAAAGTGGCAGGTGTAACACACACCACAGGACCTGAGCTCTCTCCTTCTGACACGGTGTGTGTGTGTGTGTGTGTGTGTGCGCGCATCCAAGCATTCATCTGCGTATTCCTCAACGTCTGCTGACTTAATCAGTCTTGTCTGAGTGTGTGTGGGTGTGGGTGTGTGTGTGTGTGTGTGTGTGTGTGTGTGTGTGTGTGTGTGTTTGCATCAGACAGATGAGAGAAAAACAGAAATGGATAGACAGAGAGATTACAATAGGCCTTTTCACTTTTTCATTGTGAAAGCACAGAGGCCACGCCGACTTTAGTAAGACTGACCCACAGACCACGCCTCCTTTAGTAAGACTGACACACAGAGGCCACACCTACTTTAGTGTGACTGTCATGCACATAGACCATGCCCACATTAGTAAGAATAACACAGTGGCCACACCTACTTTAGTTAGACTGACACGCACAGAGGCCACGCCTCCTCCAGTGTAATTGACAAGGAGGCCACGCTCCTTCAGTGAATCTGACACACAACCACAAGCCACGACTCAGTGAAATTGACACACAACCAAAGGCCATGCCCCCTTTAATGAGACTGACACTCAGAGGCCACGCCCCCTCACAAGAAAAGACAGATAAAGGGTTTAGTAGGTTTTAACATTGTTATTAAGCAAAAACAGAATTCCTCTTACTGCTCTCGACACATTTAGACTGAATTCTGATCTCTAACACACCTGCTTGCACGCCTGGAATACGCGGAATACACGACACTCAGCCGGTGAATCGAAACACTTGTGTTTTGGAGCGGGATAAAACGCTGCAGTCCGACACCCCCTGATCCCGAGCCAAGTGTGTCTCATGTGAGCCGTCTCCGATTATCCACACGCTTTAAGTAACAATAGCTTAATTCGCCGGTGAGAAATCGCCTCGCTGACCTGAACGCCAAAAACAGGACAATGTCCACAAAACACATGGAATATCCACAAAACTGGCCAATTTCTGTTCTCAGGTCAGTTATAGCAACGATAAACAGTCGTTTCCTGAAAATAATAAGACAAAGATAACGGTTAGACACTCAGCTATACGGCTGACTGTTACAGAGCGCTGGCACTGGAGACTCCTTTCATAAATGTGGAGGAAACTGTAGAACGATCGCACGTATTTTTATATATGCTATAGAAAAAGAGTCAGCACCTGTTGACCAATCAGAAATGAGAATTCAACAGCTTTGTGGTTTATGTCTTCAGCAGTGGTCCTGTGGTGCGCAAGTTAACTTGTGTGTGTGTGTGTGTGTGTGTGTGTGTGTGTGTGTGTGTGTGTGTGTGTGGTAATTATATTCCTACATGGTGTATGGTGTTGGACTTAAAAAAATATACATAACACAAAGTAAAATATTGAAAAGAGAATATAAATTAGAAACGCAGTGTGAGGTCGGGCTACAAAGCATGAAAGACAGAGATGAGGTGAGTTTATAGAGCAGTGATACTGATATCAGACGTGTGTGTGTGTGTGTGTGTGTGTGTGTGTGTGTGTATGTGTGTGTGTGTGTGTGTGTGTGTGTGTGTGTGTTTTAGAGTGATGGCTGCTAACCGGAGACAGTCAGGACACCGGGTCCTATGGCTCAGTTACAGCTGGCTAGTAATTGTGTGTGTGTGTGTGTGTGTGTGTGTGTGTGTGTGTGTGTGTGTGTGTGTGTGAGAGATCCGTGCTGTCTCAACCTGACCATGAGACGCATGATGATGATATAAACACTATTGTCGTACTGAGATGGTTAACATAGTTTATTCTTGTTTCAAGTGAAAGCTGTTGATTGGTTAGTGATGTGGGACAACTCAATGCTGATTGGTTGATAGGGCAGGTGTAGTATAATTGGGGATTTGGAATGACATCATAATGACAATGTTTCTGGGGGGGGGGGGGGCTGTCTGGGGTTGTTGACTGGAATTATGGCTATACCATGTTTATTCTGGTCTTCGTCATCATCATCATTATCAATATCATCATCCAGAATGCCTTGCAATTATCTTATCTACACAACACACTTGAGGGTTAAGGGCCTTGCTTAAGGGCCCAACAATAGCAAATTGCTGTTTCTGCGATTTAAACTCGCAACCTTTTGCTCAGAAGTGCATAACGCAGGTTCAGTATCTTCACCTGACTCCTAGTGGACGATCTACAAACACGTTTGTGAGCCTTCTAAGGACCATCCCTGACCATCTCCTTTCTCTTTCTTTCTGTCTTTCTTTCTTTACTTCTCCCTCTCTTGGCCTTCTCATCACCTTTCCTTCCTGCTCACTAATTACCCTCATTATTTTCACTATCAGATCTTTCTTTCTGTTTCTCTCCCTCTTTCTCTCCCTTCACCTTTCAACCTGCTTCCTCTTTCCCCCATTCAACCCCATTCTCTATTACTTCTGTGTGTATCTCCTAGTGATTTGTGTGTGTGTGTGTGTGTGTGTGTGTGTGTGTGTGTGTGTGTGTGTGTGTGTGTGTGTAATATTAACCGCTAAAAGGTGCTAACTCCCCCTAAGTTGTCAGAGCCACACGTGTAAACCAATCTGACCAATCACTTATACCCAACACTGGAAGACAGTGTCACAGCGGTAACCCGAGATCTCGCATTCACACACACACACACACACACACACACACACACACACACACACACACACACACACACACACACACATGTGTACACAACCGATACACACATAACACTATACACTTACATATTCACTGTATGATTTATTCCAAAACCTGAATAAAACTAGGAGACCCAAACCTGTTCCAGCATGATGATGCCCCTGTGCACCAAGCCAGCTCCATGAAGATCTGCTTTCCATGGGTTGGAGTGGAAGATCTCCTGCTATAGAGTTCCAACGATATTGAACATTTGGGATGAATGGAAACACGAACTGTAAAGGCCTCCTCACCTCACCTATATCCGTCGCTGAATCACTAACATCCTTGTGGATGAATGAATCTCACACAAATCTCCACCAGCACACGCCATAATCCCACAACATCTCTCTATACATTATTTATTATTTATATTTATTACATACATTCGGGAACTTATGGTACCAGTCAAAGGTTTGGACACATCTTCAGTGGTTTAATTTTCAAAATTGTACATAAATCCTGAAGACATCTGAACTAGGAAGGAACGCGTATGCAATTATGTAGTGAACAAAAAGTGTTAAATACCCAGAATTTGTTTTATATTTAAGATTCTCCAAAGCTTTGATGACACTTTGGCAAACTCAGATTCATGAGGTACTCACCTGGAATGGTTTTCAGGGCACAGGTGTGTTTTGTCAAGTGTTCATTTGGGACATTTCTCACCTCCTTAATGAGCTTTAGACCATTATTTATCTTGTGCAGAGGAAAAGGTGAGTACAAAGTTAATAGTCCTATTAGTGCTACTACAACTACTGTACAAATCCTTATTATGCAACGAAAGTTAAGTAAAATGAAAAGACAGTCTGAAAAATCTCAAGAACTTTAAATATATCCCCAAGTGCAGTCTCCAAAACCAGCCAACACTACGATGAATCAGGCTGTCATGACTGACCCAGAAAAACGAATACCAAGAGCTACCTCTGCTGCAGAGGATACGTTAATTAGATTAATCAGCCTCAGATTTACATAAACCCCTGATTTACATAAATGCTTCTCGAAATCATTCATCTTCGAATTGCTGCAAGGAAATCAATAATTCTCAGGAACAACCAGCAGAAGAGACTTGCTTGGGCAAAAAAAAAAACAAGGAATGAATATTAGATGGAATTAATGGAATAGATGGAAATCTGCCGTTTTGTCTGTTGAGTCGAAATAAGAGATTTTTGGTTGTAATCGCCATGTCGCGGTTTCTGAATGAATGTGTTTTTCTCACTGTGAAGAATGAAGAAGGAGGTGTGATGGTGTGGAGGTGCTTTGCTGGTGACACTGTTGATTTATTCAAAAATGAGGACACAATTAACCAGCATGACTACCACAGCATTTCACAATGACATGCCGTCCCATCTGGTTTACACTTAGTGGGACCATCACCTCTAGGTTATGTAAGAGCTATTTGTGGCTTCAGACCTGGCCTCCACAATCACCCGATCTAAATCCTGGTGGGATGTTTTGAAACGAGCGAAGGAAAAGCAGCCAACAAGCACTCAAGACCTCTGGGAACTGATTGTTGGAAAACCATTCCAGCTGTCATCAAAGCAACAAATGGATACTTTGAAGAATCAAAAAATATAAAACATATTCTGGGTTGTTTAACACGTTTTTGTTTACTACATAATTTCATACGCCTTCTTTCATATTTAGGATATTGTTCGTATTAATGCACAATGTTGAAGAACATTGAAATAAAGTAAAAAACATTGAAGGAGAAGGTGTTTCTAGAATTTTGACTGGTACTGTATGTAAATAGTATGTAGTATGGTTTGAGACAATACTATTTTCACTACTCATCAATCTGTGTGGGTCAGGTCGGCCATTTTGATTTTGTTGTTTGTTTTGCTCTTTGATTGGAGACGCATCATAGACACTGGACAAAAAATCACAAAATATTTTGCCTGACAAAGTAACGGAAGCTGATAGCAGGAAGGAAATGGGGCGAAGAAATTTACCGTAGTCTTTTAGCTGAAGCAGGAGTGGTTTTTATGCTGATGTTGACGGAGTGTGTATTTTGTGTGAATTTGTGAATGCATATGAGTGTGTGTGTGGGGGTTATTTTTGCTGCAGGTGTAGGGTTGCAGAGAGTGCAGGTAACCATAGCACAGCTTGGAAAGTGAAACGTGACCCCAGAAGGCGCATGCTTCTTGTGTCAATCTCAACCGCACACACACACACACACACACACACACACACACACACACCAAACACACACATTAAAATGAGCTCATACATTCTTAATAGACATAAAAACGAATAATGTGACTCACTCTTGCATGGAATCTTGTGCTTCTTCTGACTGTCATTACGCTGCTTCCTGTTTGTTCATTTTGTTCAAAAGTAAATAAGAAAAGTTGAAAGGTTCAGGGATAATGTTTTTTGTTTTTTTTACGATGAGAAAATATGATTATGTACTAGACTTTGTATGTGCTTTTGTATCTCTTTACTCAAGGCATTAGCCGTGTAGTTATTCAATTTAAACATATCAATAAATGTTACTCCCATGTGCATGCATATACATGTTATAAACTATTTATAACTTTTCTCTTTTCTCTCGGACGTTCGTCACATGAAAATCTTTCCAAAAATGTCTCAGCTACTGATACTTACTGCAAAATCACCCTACGGGTCAAATGCACACCATTGACCCTGATTATTTGTTTTACACTAGCGGTCAGGAGGCAGCGGCCCTCCGGCCAAATCCAGCTCAAGATTTTTTGTCGTGATAACAAAGACATGAAAACGTTTTTCGTTTTTATTACTATGAAATTATTGCCTAAGGCAAAACATGTCCGAGACTTTTCCAGAAATTCGTTGTGAACCAGTGTGGCTTCTGGGTTTTACAGTTTATGGCTTCCTGCTTTGCAAAGCTGCTGTGTTGCGCTGCAGGGATTTAAAGTATAAGCCCTCACAATCTGCATATGACGTTATTTAGTACCTATAAATTATTAACGGGCCTCGGATTTTTTTTGGGGGGTTGGTGTTTCTAGTGTTGCAATGATGGTGCAAAAAATGACACAAAATTCCCAGTTGATTCATCCCCCTTATGATATCCCTAGAAAACTGTGATCTGCCCTTCAGCCACTGCTCAAACCTTTGGGGTAACCATGGACAATCAACTGTCCTTTTCCTCTTATGCTGCTAATAGGAAACACTTGTCAGACAAAGCCAAAAATTAACCTCTGACCTCAAAGATCTGATTACTACTCACACTTCATCATGCTCTTTAAGATCTTCTAGCACGGCTCGACTGGTCCCACCATCTCTAAGAGGAAGAGGTAGTTAGCATTTAGCATTTAGCGGTTAGCATCTAACCAGAAGTGCATAAGTGGCCTATTTAGAATAAATAACTGTGATAAATAAGAGAATGTGGTCCATATGTTCAGGGGTGACAGTGAATAATATACATCAGTTATACATCAAGAACTTCCTGTAGATGTCTGAACAGCTGAGTCACGTTCTTCAAACGATGGGTGAAGATCTAACTTATTTTTCCCTCTGATCCTGCCACCTTTAGGAACATCTGACTTTCATAAATAAAATTTTTAAATAAATAAATAACCCAATATTTCTGATTCTCTCTGTTCCTGTGCAGGAGGAGACTTTCTCTCTCCTGCCTGCTCCTCCATGGTCATGGCATCTCCTGTCCTCCTGCACCTCCTTGTCCTTTCCGTGTGTGTGTGCGGCAGTGCCGAGGTTAACAGCAGCTCTAAGCGTACCTGTATGGATAAGGTCAAATGTGCCAGTGGGATTCTACTTCCTGTTTGGCTCCCTCACAACCCACCGCTGCCCCAGCAGGTGATCCGTGCAATCATCTACTTTCTGTGTCTGCTCTATATGTTTCTCGGCGTGTCCATCATCGCTGACCGCTTCATGGCCTCCATCGAGGTCATCACCTCGCAGGTAGACATATACCCTCACATTCGTATCTATCTATCTATCTATCTATCTATCTATCTATCTATCTATCTATCTATCTATCTATCT
This sequence comes from Silurus lanzhouensis, assembly GCA_039877035.1. Taxonomy (NCBI): domain Eukaryota; kingdom Metazoa; phylum Chordata; class Actinopteri; order Siluriformes; family Siluridae; genus Silurus; species Silurus lanzhouensis. Next base: position 664,498 of record JBCEWE010000195.1, read on the forward strand.
ATCTATCTATCTATCTATCTATCTATCTGGCTGTCTGGCTGTCTGGCTGTCTCTATATATATTTTGTCTCTTTTACAGTCAGTCTCTAAAATGTACTTTTAACAGTAATCCCAAACTATTCTTCAAAGAATATAATAAATATATAATACATATATATTTATGTGTTTGTGTGTGTGTGTGTGTGTGTGTGTGTGTGTGCTCCTGTAGGAGAGAAAGGTGACCATTACAGGCGCGAACGGGGAACAGACAGTGACGACTGTGCGAATATGGAACGAAACTGTATCCAATCTCACTTTGATGGCCCTCGGCTCATCCGCTCCAGAGATCCTGTTGTCAGTTATAGAGGTATACACACACACACACACACACACAAACACACACACACACACACACACACACACACACACACACACACACACACACACACACACACAAACACACACATAAAACCCACCCTTTTGCTCTGTCAAATATTTCACAGATTTGACTAAACTTATGTTACTTTATTCTGAATTCATCTCTACTTGGCAACCTTGTGGGAAAATAGGACCCCGTACAGAAACTTCAGTAGGATAAATAACCCCACACACACACACACACATACACACACACACACACACACACACACACACACACACACACACACACACACACAAACACACACACACTACTTTCTATTTCGTACTAGACCCCAGTGTAATAACACACACTACATACTCATTAACACAAGATGAACAGTTAACACAGTAGTCTCCTGTTGCAATAAGCAACTAACACACACACACACACACAGCTCATCCTCACATACAAACCCTTCCCAACAAACATTAACTCTTCATGCGTTCGGAAAAAGATGTTGCCTTCCCCGTACCTGTGGATTCTCATTAACCGCAGCCGCTTGTCTTTATTGTCTGTCGGAAATTTACGCAACTCTTTTTTTCCCGTTTTGCAGAAGAGATTCAAATTGTCTTCACCTTGTCCACTTATTTGCCCTCCTGTCCTCGCTAGTCTTCTAGCGCCCTCTCTTGACCTTTCACATTCTTTCACTCACTCTTTCTCTCTTTCTGGCTTTTTTATTCTTGTCATTTCATAAGAGTCACAGTGATACATTAGTAGCTCTAATGACGTTTGTTTCCTGAGCTGTTCGAGGTCTGAAGAATCACGTTAACATAACCAGTCCACCTGAACTCATTAGAGCTGAGGGACTTTTGTCAACACGATCACTTGGGTGGTAGAAAATAAAGTGATTATTAAAGTGGGACTGGGAATTTACAGTGTTTATCAGTTGTTTATTAGAGGGACACCGCATGTAGGACGTTTTGGAGACAAGGCGAGGGAGGCGAGATTGAGTAAAAAAAAGATCGTCACAATGTTTAATCAATAAAGAAAGTAGAATCAATAGAAATCTCACAAATCAGTACATTAGCAAACTGCACAACTGTGTGCTTATGTGTAACTATTACTGTAATGATGTGTGTTTGTGTGTATGCAGGTGTGTGGACATGGCTTCGAATCGGGCGAGCTCGGCCCCGGAACGATCGTCGGCAGCGCTGCCTTTAACATGCTCGTGATCATTGCAATCTGTGTGTCCGTAATCCCGGATGGTGAAGTGAGGAAAATTAAACACCTACGCGTGTTCTTCATCACCAGTTTCTGGAGCATCTTCGCCTACATTTGGCTCTTTCTCATCCTTTCCGTCCTGTCCCCAGGAATCGTTGAGGTGTGTGTGTGTGTGTGTGTGTGTGTGTGTGTGTGTGTGTGTGTGTGTGTGTGTGTGTGATTAATGTTTAACAGTTTTTGGCATGTTTTGGCATGTCAAAGCTACAATTTTACTCCATGCCAAATGCCAAATCAGGGACCACAGCAAGGCCATTTAAATGGTACCAGTATGAGTATCAGATATTATTTTTGATACCGGTAGTGCATATAGCCAAGTTGTATCCTCTCATCCCTACCAGTGTAGTGTAATTTGGGTTTTAATATGGTTTACCGTCACACTGATGGACCTAAAACGTCTCCAACCACTTTTTTGCGGGGGCTATTAAAGGTTTTTATAAGGTGAGGACATCAAAATACCAGAACACCATGCAAATACAACAAGAACAAGTGTCTCAATTGTCCTGGTTGCTGCCAAATCATCTTTTGGGGGATTTGTCAGGACAAAACTGTTGAATTTCCTTTAATTGAACTTCACAGTAGCCACTATCTAGTAAAACTATTAGGAGGTCCAGCTTCGACTTTCCCGTATACCCCAAACTTTTATTTAGGTTACGTAGATTTAATCAAATATTTGATATTAATTCACAAAGAACAACAAGATAAATGTTTGAGTGGAAACAGACTGTAATGGATGACTTCTGCAAGAAGAGATTGATTACCACAAAGCATGGCTGTTGCTGGCCAGAACTACTGGTCAAAGCTACTGTTAGTATCTTTTTATTAAGACTGGTAATCCTTCCTTATCTCTACAATTAAGGCAAAACCGATGAGTCGGCATAGGTAGTGGATTGCTGGAACTGTCGGCTTTCTCTATTATTATCTCTATTTATAACGATAGTTTTTCCGGGTTGCGTCATACAGTACCCAATCGGCCTTTAGAGGCAAATCCCTGACGCCACATGCTGTTTATTTAAAGTGACTTTTTTTTTTTTATACATTTTAACTGTTTTTATTTAGAGTGTCACCAGTGTTGCTGAAACAGCCCAGGTATTCTTCTTGCAACAACAGTGCCACTGTAAATTCCTTCCATAGTTGTAGGGCAGTTACAGAGGGCATCTATGTGTTGCTGTTACTTCTGTGTGTTTGTTTATTGTGTTTTAAAATGTGTTTTTCTTTGCATGTCAGGTGTGGGAAGCCCTGCTGACCCTCTTCTTCTTCCCCATTTGTGTCTTGATGGCATGGATTGCAGACCGGCGGCTCCTCTTTTACAAATACCTTCATCGACGTTATCGTGCTGACAAGCGCCACGGCATCATTATTCAGACGGAGTGCGATATGGCACCCAACGGCATTGACATCATCATGGAGGGGAAATTACATGGCAACGCCAATGGTGGTCCTAGCAATGCCGCCAGCAACATCAGCAACATAGAGGCAGGGAAAGACCCTGAGCAGGAGCGTGAAAAGGTACAGAAGGAATGGGACAGGAAAAACAGACAGAGATAGACATAGAAAGGAAAACATTGAGGGAAATGATGGCTTTAAAGTTGCTTTGAGGTTTATTTAACACTTGTTAACGAAACTCTCAAACAGCCCGCCAACACAATTTTTGATGCCCTGCTAAAGCTTTGCTAAAATGTAGCTAAACATTTGCTAAGTTGCTGCAAAGATATTCCAGAATTGTTCCCCAACTAGCAGTAATTGCTAAGATACTGCTAAGATGATATTGCTGAACTGCTGAATCTTGAATACTTTCAAACGTTTTAGTTTCCAAAATGAAAAGTTGTTTTGTTGTTGCCAAGCTACTGCTAATAAGATTTGTCACTGCAGGTGATCCGCTTGCTGCGTGAACTGCGCCAGAAACACCCTGATAAAGACTTGGACCAGTTGATTGAGATGGCCAACTACTCAAACCTGCAGAAGCAACCTAAGAGTCGTGCGTTTTACCGTGTACAGGCCACACGCATGATTATCGGAGCTGGAAACGTGTTGAAGAAGCATGCTGCAGCAGAACAAGCCAAGCGAGCATGCCCGAACACCGGCCCCGAGGACGATCAGGCGACTTGCGCACATGTGGCCTTTGAGCAGGATCGTTATCGCTGCAGCGAGAACTGTTGCCAGCTAAGCATATGGGTTACACTATCAGGGGGTACCGGTTCTGGAACATTCCAAGTGGACTATCGGACTGAAAACGGCTCGGCCAAAGCCGGAGTGGATTACGATTGTTGTGAGGGAACGCTGGAGTTTCAACCTGGAGACACACGCAAGGAGATAAAGGTAAAGAGCTGGAATGTGTGTGGGTTGAGATGTTGGAGGATGGAGGAATAGTTAGCAAGCTAGTCTTGGAGGCTCTTGAAATGCAGGTAGACTGGTAGAAAATAAGATGAGATCCAAGCTATATGGTGGAGAATTTACGTCAAACACAAGTCAGTACTTGTACCAAGCACTTGACAGTCCGGGTAGTCCATTTGTTGAGGTCCTTGTATGAAAGTCCTTTTATGGGTTTCAGATGAATAAAGTAGATTTGCATGTAGCTGTGTCGATGCAATCATTAAACGAGACTTTTGTATGTCGCCCTCAATAAGGGCTTCTGCTATTGCCTTAAACATAAATGTTTTGTTAAACTCATAGTGACGTATGCTTATGTGTTTTCTAGATTGGAATCATCGACGACGATGTTTTCGAGGAAGACGAGCATTTCTTTGTCCGTCTCTCGAACCTTCGCGAGCCAGGGGTTGAATCCACAGAGGCCGGCAGATTGGTGGAACCGCTGGTTGCCACAGTAACGATTCTCGATGATGACCATGCAGGCATTTTCTCGTTTAGCCGACGTGAGCTCCTTGTAGCCGAGTGCGCTGGTGTCGCTAAAGTAACCGTTACTCGGGAGTCGGGTACCCGAGGCACCGTGGTCATCCCTTTTCACACAGAGGACGGAACGGCGCACAGTGGAGTCGACTACCAACAAGTACACGGTGAACTGGAATTCAGCAATGAGGAGAGCTGGTACGCACACACACACACACACACACACACACACACACACACACGAGGGTGTTGTACACAATGAGAGAAAGTGATCGATTTGTTCTGTGTGTATGTGTGTGTGTTGCGGGGGACAGCGTGTTTTATTGATGACGTAGTGTCTAGTGCGCAACAGATCTTCTTCCCATTAAAGATGTAAGCGGTTGAACGCTCAGAAACAGACATTTGTTAGTGTGTTTATGCGGCTCTTCAGCCCGCCTGCTGTGGGTTTCAGCAGCCTTGACAAAATATTTTTGTATGTTTGTATGTATTAATTTATTTCTTGTTACACAGTGGACAGTGTTTCAAAGGGAAAAAGATGTATTGGCGTTCGAGGTAACAGATGCGACATTGAAAATAAAGTTTTAATATTTTTCTAATCAACCCATACCTCACTTACGGTCTACTTTCCCGCACCTTGACCCGCGAGTAGCTGATATTGGGGTCCGGAGTTTAATTCTGTGTTCAGATTTATTTCCTTTCACTGCCAACAATGTGGACCTGCCACAGCATGTGTGATATGTAGTGATACATTGGCAAGCAATACACTAAAGTAAGGTCTGACCACATTTCCAAATAAAGCACACAGCATTTGCTGAGAACTTCCCAGCTGGAGATGAACGAAGAAAAGCCATTTCATCCGTTCACAGATGGAGAATATATGAAAGAATTTATCATTAAAATATCCGAGCGTCTATTCCGTGATTCCGCGCTCCCATTTCCAGGCAACACTCCCACGTCTTACCAATTGCTAACATCCAAAAACAATAGAAATTTACACTAGTGCCACCTAGTGGTGCAAACCTGCAACTAACTTACATCCGCATAAAACAACAAATTGTGTTATATTTATTATATTCAAATTTTATTTGGTGGGAAAATCGTCAGAATGGTTCTTTTATTCACAAAGGTTGCAGACACCTGGTTTTAGTGATTGGAGCTCTGAGGTTGTTGATATTTAATATTAACTACAGAGCTCTAACCACTCGCCTAAAACACTCAACAATCATATAATTTTGTATTAAATGTATGATACATTCGTGTACTCTGTGTTTTAGTCCACTGGTTGGAGTTTTGTGGTTGTTTTAGTTTTGGGTGAACTGTATGATTGTTTTGTGTTTTAGAGTACAGCTTGGAATTGTTGTGTTTTACTCTAGTGGTTAAAGATGTTGTAGTTTTTTATTGTTTGTATGATTGCTGTGTGTTTTAGTCCTGCGGTTGGCAATGCTGTAGTTTTGAATGAACTGTATGATTGTAGTTTTTAGTCCAGTGGTTGTTGGTTGTTGTAATTTGTTGTAGTTTTATAGCAGTTTCACATGATCATTTGCAGTAGTTTGTAGTAGAATTGTGGTTGTGGTGAAGGTAGTTGTGTGGTATTTTTTTTTTAGTATTTCTGATTGTTCTCTAGTTTGGTAGTTGTTCGGTGACAGATTTGTGATGAATGTATCCCAGCATGCTGTGTAGTAATTCTGTTGTTTTATGGTTGAGGTGAAACTCATACGATATTTGTATTATAGTGTATTTCTGTCTGTCTGTATTTCTATTTTTATTCTGTTTTTGTCGATTGTTCGGTGGTTGTAGATTTGTAGTAGCGTTTTTAGATGATAGTTCTGTAATAAAGGCTGTTGTTCAGTTACTGTGTTTGTTTGTGTCGTAACCAAATCTACCGTTCCAATTTTGTAGTATTGCTGCCGTAGGTTTTCAGTTGTATTGTAACTTAATGGATGAGACGCTTTGTAGATTGTTGAATTGTACGCTGTTGTTATAGTTATATAGTGTAGTTATTATATAGACGTTACATAATAATGTTGGGAGGACATTTTCGTAGTAAAACTGTGTGAAGGGATTGTAGTTGTTGTAAATCGTTTCGATGGTGTTGTGGCATTTGTAGCATTTCTTCTCTAGTTTCTATTTAACTTAAATGCCCGAAATGTGTGTGTGTGTGTGTGTGTGTGTGTGTGTGTGTGTGTGTGTGTGTTTAAATTATTTAGTCTGTTGTTAAGTATTGATGCCAGTTCAGCGTTGATGTGACTTAAGCGTCAGGGTCCCTGTTAATATTTTAGGGGTTAAGCCAAAGGAAATAAGCACTTGTTTTTTCTCTCTCTCTTTGTGTGTGTGTGTGTGTGTGTGTGTGTGTGTGTGTAGTAAGACATTACAGGTGCCCATCATCAATGTCCAGGAATATGATAAGCGAGAAAACTTTTACATCGTCCTTGAAGAACCTCGGTGGCTCAAGAGAGGAATTTCAGGTGTGTGTGTGTGTGTGTGTGTGTGTGTGTGTGTGTGTGTGTGTGTGTGTGTGTGTGTTTGTGTCCTTGAATGATGTATTATGTTTGTCCATTTTATCGAATATCCTCATCTATCCAATCTGCACTGATTCAATATAATACTTTTGAATAAATTATAAACGTCTACAAACATGTTATCGATTGATTGATTTATTCATTGATTGTTTGGTTTATTGATTGATTGAATAATTGCTTGATTACTTGATTGGTTAATTAATTATCTACTTGATTGACTGTTTTGCTGCAGATTTGTTGTTAAATCAGGGTAAGATTTACATCATCGGTGTTTACATAGAGTGTTTACTTTGCCTTTTTACACATTTCACACGTTTTTACAGTCTTAAATAAGAAATAACACACTGCATCATGCTAGATACAGAAACTAATCACCATCAGCATGGCCTGATAAAGTGGGGTTTTTTTGCCTGATAAAGTGTTATTGTTAATGTTATAAACAAAAGTATCTGGACACCTGACCTTTCCAGCCATATGTGGTGTTAGTGCTATATATTTTTCTTTCTTTCTTACTTTCTCTCTCTTTTTCTCTCATCCATTTATTCTAGGAACTCCCAGTGCTGAGCAGGACGAGGCCAGAAAGATCGCTGAGAAGGGTCGGCCAGTGCTGGGGGAACACAGCAGGCTGGAGGTCATTATTGAGGAGAGCATGGCATTTAAGGTACAAATGGACTGAATAGGGGTGCCAATATTTATACTTTCACATTTTAAGGCTCTGTGTTGTGATATGATCTTTGTAGATGGATGTATTAATGTAATATTAATTTGTGTGCATGTGTGTGTGTGTGTTTTGTGCTAACTCCACCCACTTCCCATCCCACCCATAGATCCGTCAGGGAATGGCCCCCAATGGCACGATAGACGCGGTAGAGAAGCTTCCACCCCTCTGCATGAGACGTGTTCAAGGATTGGTAGATAGTTTCCTGGTCAGGACTCTGATTGGAAACCTTCGACTCTCGGCTGCGTCTTTGGGATGTTTCGGCGATTGGGCTGTGAAATTAAAGCACCGACCAATCAGAGTCACCCGGGTGTATTCCGCTTGCCGTGATTGACCAGTGATTCTTTCTTTCTTCCTTTTTTTGCTTTTTTCTTTCACTTTTTTTTTTTTTTTTAGCTCTTTCTGACTTTTTCTTTCTTTCTTTTTTTCCATTGTAATTATTTGTTTAAAATGTCATATTTTTTTAATTGATGTGTGTGTGTTTGTGTGCGTGTGTGTGTGTGTGTGTGTGTGTGCGCGCACATGCATATGTGTGGAAGCAAAAAATATTTTTATTTGCTTTTTAGATTATATATCTTACAGTGAGCATATAATGCTAATATGTGTGTGTGTGTGTGTGTGTGTGTGTGTGTAGAACACAGTTGATCGTCTGTTAAAGGACACTAACCTGGCTGAAGTTATTGGAACCCATTCATGGAAAGAACAGTTCACTGAAGCTGTCACTGTCAGTGCAGGTATGCTGTGTGTGTGTGTGTGTGTGTGTGTGTGTGTGTGTGTGTGTGTGTGTGTGTGTGTGTAATTGTTAAAAACTTAGAGGTAGTTATAATTAGAGGAAAAACCTACAAATTCAGTGCACAGAACCGTCATGATTCTGAAGCTTCTGGGTGGAGATGATGGTGAGAACGTGATGTAGGTTGCGTAATGCCGAATGCGTGTCCCTCAGGTGAAGGTGATGAGGGTGAAGGAGCCGAGCCCCGCCGACCGTCCTGCTGCGATTACTTCATGCACGTGATGACGGTGTTCTGGAAGCTGGCGTTCGCCTTCATCCCGCCCACCGAGTACTGGAACGGCTGGGCCTGCTTCATCATCTCCATCTTCGTCATCGGCTTCCTCACAGCCGTCATCGGAGACCTGGCGTCTCATTTCGGCTGCACCGTGGGACTGCGGGACACCGTCACAGCCCTGGTGTTTGTCGCCCTCGGCACCTCCATCCCGGGTGTGTGTGTGTGTGTGTGTTTGTGTGTAGAATAATATTTTAAACAATTCATTATACTGCACATTCTGTTCATTTTCTCTCTCCCTTCTCATGCTCTATTCCTTCTTTTATTGTCCTTTCTTTCTTTCTTTCTTTCTTTCTTTCTTTCTTTCTTTCTTTCTTTCTTTCTTTCTATACTTTTATTCATTTTTCTTTTTCATTTTTCTTTTCTCTCATATTTTTCCACTTTCCACTTTGTTACTTTTATTCATTGCCTCATTTTTTCTATATGTTTCACAAGTACTCCTTCTTTCATTTTTTCTAATTTTCTACCTGTTTTTTTACTCCTCTGTCCATCCGTCCATCTCTCAGACACGTTTGCGAGTAAAGTGGCGGCGGTTCAGGATCAGTACGCCGACGCCTCGGTGGGAAACGTGACAGGGAGCAACGCCGTGAACGTCTTCCTGGGGATCGGCGTGGCCTGGTCCATCTCGGCCATCTACTGGAAGGTCAAAGGTCAGGAGTTCCACGTGGAGCCGGGCTCGCTCGCCTTCTCGGTCACACTCTTCACCATCTGTGCCTTCATCAGCATGGGCGTGCTCATGCTGCGGCGACGCCCCTCCGTGGGCGGTGAGCTGGGTGGACCCAAAACCCTCAAGATCCTCACGTCCCTGTTGTTCATTGGCCTGTGGCTCCTCTACATCACCTTCTCCAGCCTGGAGGCATACTGTCACATCACGGGCTTCTGAGAACACACACATTTTTGTACAGGAAAGAACTTTAAACTTTTTTTTCCACAAAGCGAGAGGCCTTTGTCTTCATCATTATTATCATCATCATCATCATCATCATCACCAGCTTCATCTACGGGTGTGGATCTACTCTGACTCTTTTTATTTATAAAATATTTTAACAGGACAATGTCATCCTGTAGGAGGAAACCAGAATATTCCACATGACTGGTGACTGTGAAGCAACAGACTGAACGAGTGAAACGAATGAACACAGCTCTTTTCCCTCTCTTGTTGTGAATATTATATGATTGTAATATTTACTCACATTGAACGGATGTCGCACTCAGCACACGTCAGCATTAACAGTAAACTAATAGTAAAAATCGTGCACAGTCTCCTGTTCCAGAGACTGATATCAAATTTTGTAGCACATTTAAAGCTAAAAGGTTGTATCTCGGAATATGTGGAAAAATAGGAAATGTGCAATATGGTGTCCCTCACGGTTCCCTGAAAGGTTCTCTTCAAGGGTCTGTCATACCATGTTTTCTCTTTTCCACCTTTCCCTTTCCCCCGTTCTCGCTTACCATTGTTAGATCTTTGATTCAGATCTTAATTCAGCAGATGGTCGCTAGTTCTTATTCAACTTTCTTTTCTATCAAGCTCTTCCTCCTTCCATCACGTATTCATTTTTCCTGTTCTTGATCATCTCTTTTCCAGTTTCCTTGTTCTGACTTTTCTATGTTTCCTCATTAAATCTTCCAGATTCAAATTCAGATTCAGAGTTAATGTAGAATTTTTAGAATTAACACCGTATTCTTCAAGGTTCAATTTCAGGCCCTTTTTTTTTTTTTTTCCAAACCTCAAAAATGACAGCATTTACATACATACATATCGATCAGTACAGATTTACAGAAGATGCATAAATTAGTATAAATTCAAACAAAATAACTTTTTAAGGTTTTATCCTTGTTTGATTGCTCTGTACGGACCTTGACGCAGATTTATTGTTTGGTTTATATGTAAATAAAATCACATAATTATTATTTGGAACACTGTGTTTTCATCATCTTCAGATTACATTAGCGTTTGATGGCCTGCAGACATAAAGGCTTCGAGTTTGACTGCTAAAATCAATAAAGTTTACCACTGGGCCTTGGACCAGGACCAAACTGTTGATCTTTTTTTTTTTATTTATTTTTTACTTTTACAGTCTTCAGTATGTTTCATTTATAAAAAATGACCTCTTCTGCATATTCCAATTTCCTGCACTTGCTTCAGTCGTGTTTTTTTTCCACTAATTCTGAATTATAGTGAGTTGAGTTACATATTTATAATATATTTATTAAATAATTAAATAATATATTATGTATACTAGTAATATGATATGCAACATTTTTGTACCTTCAATGGGACCACTGCTCTGAATCTTCAAAACAATTATAACTTGTATGGAGTACCTCTTGCAACAAATTGGAGTATTTTGCCGATCTCGATCTCCTAAAGCACAATATCACTATATATATATATTTGTAAATCCATTCAATATTTACAGCTGCATGAGTTATGACTAGTATCCCCCCCACCCCCCAAAGATCTCTCTTTAATAAGTTACTAGACATTTCAATCATTTCTTTTGTAGCCAATCAACTCTCCAATTTTCCCAAAGCTCTGCCCCCAGGATCTCCAGACTCCCACAGACTAGAGAGTCTAGTGCAGTGGTCAGAATCATAGAGGCAGCCAAAATTAATATCGGGTCTCAGTATAGAGACAAAAAGTGTCAACATTTCATAAACAGAAAAACAGAGCGATACAGGATAAAGTGTGGAAATAAAACCATAAGTCATTGCAGTACGTTCTGTTTGGGGTTTGGTTCTGTGCTGAGGAAACTTTCAGGAAAGATTGAAGGTGCACATCTGGGAGACGATTCCCGGTGTGCTTTAGTTTGTCTTCATTACAGAGAAAAGTTGCTCACACAGATATAGATTTTCAGACATGCTGAATGTTCCCAGGTATAATTGATCCCCAAACAAACTTGTGGACAGGAAGTTGTACTTACAGATAGGATTTCTCAGCCATGCACAATTTGAAATACAGATTAAACTCCATGATCATGGCCTATTCATATTAGATTTTTGGTCTTTTACGTTGTTTAGTGCACTTTGATAGAAAGCTCAGAGATTTATGGGCAAGTCCATCATTAAATGCATTGTTCTTATTTTCTATAAAGCTTTAATATAAAGCAAAGAAAAACGAAAAGTGAAATAAGACACATCTGAGATGTTTAATCTTGACAATTTGACACATTTGAGGACACATCTCAGGACATGTCACATTTGAGGAGACATTCGAGGACACAGCTCACATCTCAGAACACATTTAACATCTGAGGATCATTTCTCGGACACATTTGAGGCTCGCCATCATGGCGGCTGCAGCCTCTATAGTGCACTTACAGGTGGGATAGAAAAGCGGCTTTGGAGCGAACCAGGCCGGGGGGAAAAAAACAAACTCGCGCATTTATATGACGTCTTACGGCGGACCAATCAGAACGTTGGTCTCTATAAAGGCCCCGCCTCTTGGTCCGGTCGCGAAGGCTGCGCGCGCTCAGTTTTTTTGGGGGGGGAACCCGTGCCTGCGCTTCCGGGAAAAAAAAAAAAAAGCGAGCGAGCGAGAGAGGGAGCGCGAGTGCGCGTGCGTGTAAGTGTGAGTGAATGTGACGCTTGAGACGAGACGGAGAAGAAGCAGAAGAAGGTAAGATCAAAATAAGAGTGTTCACGTCGTTATTGGCGTGTTGTGTGTCTTTTTTTCAAACACGGGTCCCCGCGCGTATTCAACGGTTTATCGCGGTCTCACTATGCGTTCGCGCGCTCAACCGGAAACACACGTCCACGCGCGCGCTGCGTCGCCGAGGCCGACATGTCTGTCCCTATGCTATGCTAAGCTAACGCGCTAAGCACGCGCCGATTACACGCCTTCCTGTTTTTATTTTATCGAGTCGTTTTTTTAAATAATGCGGTTTGTTTTGTGAACATTTGTTTCAGCTCGAATCTTTATTTTCAGCCCGGGTTTTATTTTTGCTCCTTATTTCGTTTCTGTTTAATTGAACGCACGAACAGTGAGCCCCCCCCCTCCCTCCTCCCTTTCGTGCGGCCGTGTTTCAAACCGCCCCCTTCTTTACTACTCGGGTGCACTCCCCCCTGCGCGAGCGCCGTTTTCTCTCGCCGCGATCAAGTCCCCTCGTGTAGGGAGCACGCCGCCGTTTGGAGCCAGGCTCCAGTGGGATTTGATTGGACGTTCGCTATTAAAAATAAACCGAAACCTACAGATTAACTTTAATTATTAACACTCACAAACATCGCCCATGTTTCTTTTTTACTCGTATTAATTTGATTTTCGACCTTTTAATTTGTGTATGGAGTAAATTTTTTTTAAAGGCAAGTAAATTATTCATGCGGTGTCTGAGGTAAGTCAGGAAATTGCGTTAAATGATCCTACAAACACATCAAACTCGCACAATACGACGCGAATTCTAATAAATCAGATTTATCACATGAAATGAGAGAATCAGCATCAGAAACGGCATAAAATGTTAGATTTTGCGGCCAATGGATGAACAAAGAGGCTAGCATGGTGCGGCTGATTAGCTCACGTTCAGTGGCGTTGTTCGTTAGCATCATGCTAACCTGAGAAACACCCGGCTTTATTTTTATTTACAAATTAATGATATAATCCGCATTTAATTTACAGAGAAACAGTGTTTGACTGAACCCTGGTATTTTTTTTTTTAGAAGATGTGAACATATCACACAAAGCCGGTCTGATCCAGTACCTCACAAACAGCGGGCGGGGGGGCATTAAATCCTATTAAATAGAAATGTTTTATATTTATATATTTGATAATTAAAACTAATCACTTAATTTATTTGTGTGTTTATTCATTCACACCTGTTTAATGAAAGTCTGACACACACACACTGCACTGATCCGTGTTTGGACGGTGTTAGTTTTACATCCTGAATTGAGGTAAATATTAAAATCAGTGTCTTTTCATGATTTCAACTCCACATCCCACATAACTTTTTCTTAACGTTACCTCACGATCAAGTGATGGATGTGAAGAACCCTAAAGGAACAGGTGTTTGTGAAAGATTCTGCTCTCAGGGTCTGGAGACAAACCTTAAAGACTTGTGAGCTATATTTCTATATTGAGTAAAGTATTTCATGGTAATAACTCTGACTTGTATCCATGCCTGCTTTAGGGCTGAACATCTCCACATGATACAGGAAGACATTTGTAATATCATAGATGTTACCGAGATGTATACGTGTTGCGTTTAGTCCCGGATTTCTGCTTCGGATGGTCAGTTTACTTGTGAGCAGTCTGTCTTGCTGTAAAGTGAGGGTACAGTAACATATATATATATATATGGAACACGTACAGAGCATTTGTCTCTAAAGACCCAAAATCGTACATTACTGATTGTTTGCGGTGTAACGAGGCGAGCAAACCTGTTTCCTAAGGGGTGTAGATGTTTATATTTCTCTTCTATGGTCATTTGCTACACAATTGACTGGGGACGAATTAAAGTTGCTGCGGTCCTCATTTGTCTCATAATTAAACTCGTGTTTGGCTTGTATTCGCCTCGAGTTCTACATTCGGGTTTTGAGAGAGTGTCCGTTTCATTTTTGATATAAAATGTCATTACATCATCCTGTCACTAGAATCTTTGGCTTTATCAGGGTTTTCATATTAATTAATTTATTAACACACAAATTCTATTACGTTTTTGGGCAGGGAAAGATGATAGCTCTCAGAATCTGGTTTTCAACTCTCTGTAACTCGTCCAGGTTGCAGGATTGAGAGATGTCTTACTCGTCGCGGAGTTCCCTGGACTGTAAAGTCTACGTGGGCGACTTGGGCAATGGCGCGGCAAAGGGCGAGCTGGAGCGAGCTTTCAGCTACTACGGTCCTCTACGGAGCGTCTGGGTGGCGAGGAACCCTCCCGGCTTCGCTTTCGTGGAATACGAAGACTCCAGAGACGCTGAGGATGCCGTGAAGGGCATGGACGGAAAGTGAGTCGGCCGGAGTTGACCGTTTTCCTGGCATAGTTTTTATTTGAGGGCGTTTCTCCTTGCACTGTAGGAGCGCAGATTTGACGAACACTTTTTACCCGCAGGATGCTCTGCGGGGCGCGCATCCGCGTCGAGATGTCGAACGGGATGTCTCGGAAGTCCCGTTTCGGTCGACCGAGCCGCAGACAGTTCGATCCGAACGACCGCTGCTACCAGTGCGGAGAGACCGGCCACTACGCCTACGACTGCTACCGCTACAACAAGAGAGGCGGCAGACGCAGCAGGTACACCGATGCCCCAATCAACCAATGAAAACAGAGAATTGATGGTGCCCACAAGATGGCGGTATTTATTTCTTTATTTTGCAGGTCTCGCTCTCGGTCCAGATCCCGTGGCCGTCGCTACCACTCTCGCAGCCGTAGCAACGAGCGGTAAGGGCGCCGTACACACGGTTACTCAGTGCAACTTGTTCACTGGTCTATGGTGTTTATTTGAAGTTTTTCAGCATGCTAATGGTGTGTGTGTGTGTGTGTGTGTTGCAGGAGGTATCGCTCTCCATCTTACTCCAGAAAGCGGAGCAGGTGAGTTCTGCTGCACTTCGTACTTTTCCGGTTCGTAGATTCGTTTCTGCCGCTCACCTAAACGAGTGTGTTTGCAGGTCGGCGTCCGCAGGCCGCTCCAGATCCCGAACCCCAGTTCGACGCTCTCGTTCCCCGGCACGCCGATCCAGAAGTCCTGCCCGGAGGTCTAGAACACCTGTTCGCAGGGCCAGGTACGACCCTGCATACACACGGTGTGGAGGATGTTTCTCAGATGAAGAACTGGGCAGCAGATTTATATCCAGTGCAGGATTGGTCTTAGTTCGGCTTTCAAAAATATTTCATACGAAATGTAATGCTCATTGTGTGGGCAAAAGTGTGTGGATGCCTGTGCTTCTTTCTGAACATCTCATTGCACACTTGCTCTTATAATATGCTCCAATCTTCTGTGAAGATGGTCCTCTAGATTTTGTGGAGATTCATGGAGATTATTTAAGACAGGCGTGTTTAGTGTCAGGTGCTGATGGAGGTGAGGTGAGGAGGCCTGGGTTGCAGTCAGCATGGAAACTTCATCCCAATGGTGTTCAGTAGGGTTGGAACTTTATCAGACACTTCCACCCTGTGTAAAGCTGGAACAGGTTTTGGTCTCCAGTGGCCAGTGTGTCATTTTGACAGCAAATTTTATAAACTTTATCATTCAGCCAGGCAGCGAGATGTAAAGCAGAACGAAATCGTGTTTCTCCAAATGCTCCAATGTGCAGATGTAACATATAACAATGAGCTCGGTTAAGTCTTCTGGTCAGGGGGGGGGTTGGTTAGCTCTTCTCAGCCGTCTCAGAAAGTGCAAGCTCTGCTGCTCCTTCTTGGCTCCAGTGAGAACATAGTGTACACTTTATCACCCTAAAAAACATGTTGAATTTCATGTCACTCACTTTTTTCTCTCCATTTTATTTTTTTTTGTTGTTCAGTCGTTCTCATTCACGTTCCCGCTCCGGCTCCAGACAGAGAGCACGCAGCGCTTCCAGATCAAGATCCAGATCTCGATCTCGCTCCGTAAGCAAGAAAAGAGACAGGTGAGACCGTCCTGGCTTTTACAGCCCGAGGCTTTTTTCAGTGATGTGAATTGTGTTTCAGATTACATCTTATTTAAGAATTATTTTGGGGGGGCTTTTGAGTACTCACTTTAGCATTTTGTAAATGTGTTGGGTCTGGAATAATGGAATTGCAGTAACTTCTAGCTTTTAATTGTGAAGCCAGTTGGTGTTCGAGTGGAAATAAACACTGTATGATAGAGCTGGTGTGATATGGTGATGATCTGAAACTTATGCCTGTGTGGCTTTTGTTTTTGTTTTTTAGCCGTTCCAGGTCTGTCAGCCCGAGAAAGAGCCTGACCCCTGATGCCGACTGATTTGGAATGTCCACCACCACCCCTTTCTCCCTCTCTCTTCTCCTCTCTCGCTCTCTTCATCCCCCTCTTTCTTCAGTGCTTTTCTGCTGTACCTCAGTCAACTGCTGAACTTTCATCAAACAGTCGTTATGACTTCTGTTCCATCTCAGACGCCCCTTTCAGTTTCAGACATCTGTGTCCACACCTGTATTTCTCTCCTCTCCTGCCTACCTCTTTTTGCCTGTGTTTTTTTTTTTTTTTTTTTTTTTCATCTTTTTTGACGCAGAAAGTTTCTCTTCCATTTTAAAATGTATAATTAATGGTTTTAAGCCATTTGTTTTTAGTTTCAGGCCCGAGACTGTGGGTCTGTAATGAGCGGGTCGGTCAGCAGTGTCGGGGTTGAAGGGGGGAAAAAAAAAGAATGAGCTATGATTGGGTCAGGGCTTCAAGTGTGTTTGGTTGGTTGTTTGGTTTTTTATTTTTTTGTTTGGTTTTTTTTTTTTTTTCTTCCCCTGCTAAATTGCCAGTGATCTTTTTAAATAAAGTGAGTCTTTACACATCAGCGTTTCTTCACCGTCTGATTGATTTTTTTTTTTTTTTTTTTTTACGAGTCGTCGGATGAGGTGCAACCTGTAGGTATAAAAGTTTCTCAATCTGTTTTTGTGAAGCTGCTTCGCAACATTTTCCAAATACGCAAATGACGTTGTATCGAGTGAGCTGTAGATCCTAGGGGCCGAGTTTGTGATTTTTATATATAAAGATTTTTGTAAATATTATATAAAATTATAAATTTTTTTCCCCCTTTTTCTCCCAGTGATTTATTTGCCGGAAAATGTCCATAATGTAGTGTTTAAGGTATAAATGTTTTAGCTCGAATACCATATTGGAACAAATGTGAATGCAGGATGAAATATTGTGGAAAAATAGAAGAGAGAAACGTATTGCGGATATTTGAGTGTCTATTGTTAAAAGTGCTTTACTAATAAAAAGGAATTGAATATTTTAACATCTTATGCTATGGCTTGTTAAATCTCACATTTCCATGTTTATACCTTAATATTCTGGATTTTAAATTTTTTTTTTTGCCATCACTCGTGATAATTTTCCGTACGCGGCTCAGGTATTTCTCTCGCTCGATCACTGTTTCTCAGGTTGTAAAACTTTCTCACTGGTAATATAGTAGCTGGAAACTGTTTACTGAATTACTGTTGGACTGCTGGTACTGGAGACTCCTTCCATTAAAATAACTCTTCCTTAGTGAAAACTAGCAGGTCAACACTTTGGTCTTTTATTTATTGAATATTAATTTTTTATATTCTATTTTTATTGATCTCGTTCTTCTTACAATAGACATGGTCTTAAAGCAGCTTTACACAGAACTTGTTTACGGTTGTATAATAGAAGTTTGTTCCTTATTATTAATTATTTATCCCTGATGTCTGAGCCAATGGCGACTGTGGTGAAGAGAAAAACTTAAAGATGGCATGAGGAAGAAACCTTGGAGGGTTTCCTCATCCTCATCGCCGAATGTTTAATCGTTCCAGTTCTGTTAAGGTGTGTAGTAGTAGGTGCTGAGATGCGGAACAGTTCATGCAGCCTGTGGTCCTGAGCCCCTGTAGAAGACTTGATCTTAATTACAGTCCAAATCCATCCTTAAAGTTCTTAACTTGCTCAACGACTTTAAAACTCTTTATGCTGTAGATGTCACACAGAGTCTCCAATTGAAGAGAGCGCCATCCAGAGGTAGGGTGTCGAGATGAACCCCGGCAGATCCGATGAGAAGGACAGGAGCCGTTGGTACCTCAGGAGCATGTTAAAGTAAATCCTGTGGGGTCTCAGACTCGAGTCTCTTGTCAGTGAGCTGTTTCTACACACACGACCTGCACCAAGGCTGAACTTGGATTTACACTACTTGCAGCATGATATTTTCCCCTCACTTGAACTAGGAGACCTGAACCTGTTCCAGAGTGGCACTGCCCCTGTGCACAAAGCCAGGTCCATGAAGAGTGGAAGATGTCCTGCTATGGAGCTGTTAGCCCTATTGAACACTTTTGGGATTAATCAGAATGCTGACGGCACCTCAAGATTCCTCACCTGTTCGGTACCTGACTTTACTAACACTCCTGTGGCCGAATGAATCTCTACAAAATCTAGTGAAACATCTTCCCAGAAGTGTGGAGTTTATTATAACAGTGAATTAGGACCAAATATGGAATAGGAGGTTCAGAAATCACCAAACTTCTGCTCAGCGGTTGTGGAACATGAATCAGGAATCATGTGAACTGTGAGACTTATCCTGTGGCTACACCCAGAGGAAGTGTGGAGATTCGAGTGATCTTCAAATTTACAAAAAATACAGTGGTATTAATGCAAATCATGTCATTTAACATGGCACGTGCCGAGTTTATAGAGAAAATGCGTTTTACAGATTTGATTTGGTTTATTGTTATAATTTAGTGCCGTGACCCGAAGCACAGAGCAACAGACCTGCTCCAGGCCGCACAGACCCTAGAAACACTTTCAGATTGATTTGATTGACTTTTGCGGTCGGCAGGATTTATGTTTTTGAAAAAAAAAAAAAAAATTTCCACCTTTGACCAGTTTCCTGCACCTGTTTCAGTTGCAGTTTCTTTTTAAATCCATAAATCAATACATTAAGTTTCTACATTATAGTACGTTTTTTGTTTTCACTTTCATTATATATATAATAATTATATCTATAAATAAATGTATAAGATGTAAAGTTCACATTATTGTATCATGTGGCTTTTTAATGCCGGATGTGTTGGTAAAAGTGTGTGTGTGTGTGTGTGTGGAGGCAAAGTGTAATGTCTAAAGTCCAGTGGACTGGGTGTTGATCTTGATCAAGTGTGTGTGTGTGTGTGTGTGTGTGTGTGTGTCACTGTGAACATGCGCACTTTCTACACTGACTATGATTTTTTTCAAGCATAAAGAGATTGGACTTGAGTGGGCTCTGAGTCTCAAACTTAGACACTAACTTGGTCCCCACAGAGGAGATCATTATGGTTCAGTGGTGAAGCCTAGGTTCATACCTGAAGTGTACAAAACTATTTTAAAATTTTGGTTACACAATTTGTGCCAGATGTGGTTTCACTATGTTTCGACCAAGGATTTATCTGACTGGACCTTCCACAAAGGTCCGGTGTGGGTGCAGGTTTTAATTCCGACCAATCAAGTCCACACCTAATTCTACTTGTTTAAATTTAAAGATTTTAATTTGCAATGAAAATGAAACCAGGTGTGACCCTCGGTTGATTGACCCTTTGTGAAAGATTGGACCCCATCCCACGCTCCGGTCTAGATGATTAGGATGTAAATGTGCTGGTAGTTGTAATTTTGGACCAGTAGATGGCGCTAGAATTCGTTGCATAACATCAGGCCATGGTCCTGAAGATACTTCCAAAGGTTTCTGAGGAGGTACAGCCTCGCGTCCTGTTTGGCAGCTTGGTTGGTTAATATTGGCGAACTGTTTGGGAAGATTATAATTTCTAAATAACCAGGATAAGAAAATGCCAGATGTTGGCATGTTTGAACTCGTTATAAGTTTTTTTACAGTTCTTGAACACACGGTACTTGTCATGGAGGATCAAGCTAGATGTATTATGTTGTATGTAAAGTGTATGAATGAAACCCGAGTTGTGTCCACAGATTGAGCTCGCAAAGCAGCTCGGAAAGGACCGTTGACTGAGGCAATGCAACAAACTCCAGCGCCCCCTACTGGCCAAAAGTTACAACACTATACAAGATATTAGCATCATTATAATCTAGACGTGATGTTTTAACTACTGATTTATTGAACTACGAGTCTGCAGTGTGCTGAACCTCACGCAAACCTGCATCCCAACATCTCATCCTGTTATCAGGAAAAAGAAAACTCGAAATCAGTTACTTCCCTCAGACATCGATTAGTGAAACATGATTTAACTTCCCATCACAATCATTTCTAGTATTTTTTGTTACACTTTTTTAGTGCCTAAGAAGGTTTTCCCACAAGATTATTTATTGTGTAGCTCAATGCCTGAAAGAGCAGGAGGTTCAGACAGAACTGAAGGAATCAAAGTGCTCTTCAGAAAACTCACCAAATCTCTTCCTAAACACCACAGAGGTTTACAAAGTGGGCTGTGAGGAGGATGTTCCAAAAAAAAAAAAAAAAAAAAAACAGATCAGACTTTTAATGGCATGAAACCAGAACCAGGATGTTTCTGTCTGAAATCGTCTGAAAGAAATAAGCAGAAGCTCAGCAGTAGATAAAAGGGGTTTGCCGAACGGGTTGAGTAACGGCTTTTATTTAGAGAACAAAAACATTGCTTTTTAAATGTATAATTTGCCACGATACACACGGCAGATAAGAAAAGAGCTTAAACAATAATAAAAAAAATGATCAAAGATCAAAACAAAAAACACTACATTTGTACAAAATGAAAAATAGCCATCAAAGAAAAACAGCCATGTTGGGGAAGTGTGAGGGGAGTCGGGGGTCATCCAGGGTTCAGTTTGCATTCTGGGCCGTAGAGAAACACAGCTTTAGAGTGAACGGGTACGGTCCGGCTGAGAGAGAGAGAGAGAGAGAGAGAGAGAGAGAGATCATCAGTCAAATAAAATACACAAACATCATCTTACGCATGAGAAGAAAGAGGACAGAGGACGTGCACAGACTCGTCGCTGTATACGTACTAGGGTTCTTCATTTGGTAGTGGTTCATCACAGAGAGAGCTTCCATGGCGTCGTTGATCGTCTCCCACTCCAGCAGACCCGACGCGCTCCTTTCGCCTGCAGCACCAACACAACGAAACAGAGACACATAATTACCACGTCCACGGATAAAGGAACGCGACGTCAGCGCACCGGGAAGCTACGGAAACGTTCGCATTGTGTTTAGTCCACAGAGACGGCGTTTTTCGGTCAACGAGAACGTAGCCCTTAGACTGTGAAAATGGAGGCTTTAGAAACGATGGTGCGGTTTTGGTCGGCTGTGACGTGGGTACGGTTTGGAATATAATCAAGGGGGGTAAATACTTTTTCACAGCACCGTATGTAAGACACGGTTGAGTAACTCCGCTGCTTCCGATGGAAGAACCCGGCACTTCCGCCGTTTTGCTCAAGTGCTGACTTACTTTTCCCGGTGAAGAGTTTGACGCTGTTCGGGGGCTTTATGGCGAGCTCTTCGCAGATCTGCGTAAAATAGGAAAACATTAACTAGATTTAAATGATGTCATTCAATAAATAAAGTCATTTCCTACACCAGTGTATTAAAGCCCACAGGTGAGCGTGACGTACCTGGGCGAAGATCTCGGTCGAGCTGTCTGGCTGACCGTTAAAGAAGTGCAGGACGTTGCTGGGCCTCTGGATGCGGTTCTTGGCCGCTTGCTCGGCGGTGCTGAAGCGATTGTTCCTGCTGCCGTGGAAATCCTTAAAGCTGGTGCTGCCGTCCTCCAACTGATACGACTGTCCGGGGATTATAGCCTGCTGCTTAGATACGCTGCAGCACAGGAAACGCCGTGTTACACTCCCATATTCACAACCTG
This sequence comes from Silurus lanzhouensis, assembly GCA_039877035.1. Classification (NCBI taxonomy): domain Eukaryota; kingdom Metazoa; phylum Chordata; class Actinopteri; order Siluriformes; family Siluridae; genus Silurus; species Silurus lanzhouensis. Next base: position 686,673 of record JBCEWE010000195.1, read on the forward strand.
AACAATCTTATTATGCGGCAGAGTAACAAACGTGGACCAGGAGGCGGATGCAATACGATACATATAAAAGGACTGTAACGTGTGATACGATTTCAATTAAACACGTGCGAATCGATAGAAAAAAAATGATCACTTATTGTTTTGGTTTTACAGACAGCGAATAACACTTTTTTTTTCCTAATCACGGCAGATGCAGCTCTACCTCTGCCATGTTAATCTGTATTCTATGGGACTCTCAGGACACGCCTCGGTCCGTAGTGTAAAGGAAAGCAGTGAAGACGTACCAAATGTTGAGCTTCTGACCGAAGAGCATGGTGTGGTTAAGATGTGAAATGGCTCGCTCCACTGCATAACAATCGCCCATCTCCACCATGGCAGCACCAGGTTTACTCTTCATGAACTTCACCTGCGCATACACAAACGCCTGGGTCATTGCGGCGCTGAAAATTCAGCTGCAGACGTCATGAGAACGGAAAAGGCAAAACGTTAAACCCACCCTCTCGACGTTGCCGTAAAGGCAGAAGACGTTGAAAATGCGGTCGGCGTTGATCTTGAACGGGTCGAGGCCGTACAGCATGATGACCGGAGAGTCGGCCTGGGCGGCGTATTCGGGTGGAGGGCCGTGACCATACTGGGGGCCTCCGTAACGAGGGCCTCCGCGGGCGCGGCCTAGAGGGGGCCCTATCCGGCGGCCCTCGTAGTGTGGTGGAGGAGGGCCATAGGTCTCATCATAGTGACCGTAAGCACTCTGAGGCCCACCTGCAGTAAAAAGGAAAAGTGATGAAACACTGGAAATGCCACTGGACCCATTTTATTACTGCTTCTTTATTTATTTGAATCACATGCTTGTGGTTTGCGAGTCTGTGTCTGATGGTACAGTGGAATTAATGGAATAAACTGGGAATGTACAGAATTGCAGTTTAGTAACAGGAACAGGGTTTTACCTGGTCAAATTTTAAACTTTGAGACCTTTTTAAAACCATTAAGGATGAAATTTATCTATAATCACGATATACCTTTAGCACAAACACACACGTTGGTAGCAACTGGCCTTAAACCCGAAACACTTTTTCCAGCCAAGTATCGTTAAACTGGCACTTTCCCATAGCAGAAATCTGATTGGCTGTTGTGTGTTAGTCTCATTTGTAATCGTAATACAGAGAATTACATTATGAGTAGCGAAAGAAAGAACTACAGCATCACGGAAACTAAAACAAAACCATTCTAAAAGGTCCTGCTGGAGTGTTTCAGGGAGGATTAGAGGCAGCGCTACATGGACGTTGGAAAATTAAGACCTGTTTAATATTTAACAGCAAATTTAAAGGCCTAAAATTCACACTTTTAGATTTCAGCAACTGCAGAAACCTGACAGGAAAATTAAACGTAGTTGGAAGAAAAAAAAAGCCCATCTTGTCGAGTATCCATGTAAATTTCATAAATATGTTTAAAACGTGTGATGTGTGTAAGCTACTGTGCAACAAAATCTGTATGTTTTCATGCATGTTCATATGATACAGTTTGTATAAATTTCCCCAAGTTTCTAATTAATTCCCATAAATTAAAATACATTCCTGTAAAGTTTCCAATTTGGAATATTTCCAAAATTCCCACAAATTTTCTCTCTCTTTGCAACCCTGATCATGCCTAGTTGCGTGATTAGCACGAGTGGTGTTATATCCCGGGTCATTTGGTGAGGAACTTGGCCATGCGCAGCAGGTGCAGCGTTAAAGCTGGCGTCCATCAAAGTGAGCAGGCCAGGCCACTGTGAGACGTGAGCGTGAGAGTGAGTGTGACGTGACTAACCATATTCAGGTGGGTGGTCTCCAAGCAGAGCTGGCTGCCTTTGGCGCTTGTTTGGGTTTGTAGTGGGGTCTGACAGAAAGAACACACACACACACACACACACACACACACACGAGCCAATCAGCTTGAGGGGCAGCACACAAGAACCAATCAGATTACATGAGGGGGAGAACAGGCTAGGGGGTGGGGCAGTGCAGTTGTGATCATGCAGGGGAGCCTACCAAATGCGTTAAACACCACATGGTGGGGCAACGTCGAGATCAGATTAGAAAATTCGATGTTTATCGATCAAGCCGATTACCCGTCCCAACACATTTGCTTAAGATCTCACTCAAAAAAAACAACACACCTTGAGTACTGTTCCAAGTGCCGTCTGAATCAGCATCTGTACAGACACAGGTATACACACATCAGACATGCAGCAAAAAATAAAAACAAACAGGAAAAAAAAAAAATTTGAGTTGACTTCTGCAGCAAAAACAAATGATCTCAAATCAAGTGGGACACGTTTCTCACTTCACACACTACAGATCATTACTACTTCATTGTAAGCACTTGAACTGCTAGCAAGGCAACTACCTGAAAGATTATATAAATACGTCTTAGCACATAGCCATCAAGCTGCCTACTAATTGGCACGCAGCATTTTTAAATGTGACCTCAGAGGGCATCTGTCCAACACTCGGGTTTACTGCTTGTACCGTGTCACAGGGCGACATAACACCCTTTGAGGAGAGCGCTATCTGCCCTCTTCCACATACACAAGCTCACTAGTGAATCTAACCTGCAGATTGAGCACTATTGTGTCACAGCTACGACCTTCTTAATGGTCTGGTGCACCAAAAACAACGAAGCGCAAGGGCTCGGAAAAGGTCTTCTTTCCTGGGCATCGTTAGAGGAACGCATCTTTAGTTTGTTCACAAGGTCCCTCTTGTTCCTTTAAATCCTAAAAGAAGTGAGTTAATAAAAACCACCACGGCACTTTCTTTGTTTTTTTAGGTGTAGAGCGGAAATAGTCTTTATTCAACAAACACACCAAGCATGACTAGCAACAGGGGGGCGACTCATGCTGTATGCAAAGCTGCCAGGGCTGAAAAGGCCAAACAACTGGCGCGACTCAGCGAGGCAGGGTGTTTTTGACGGCGGTACGTACTTACAGCGGTTTGAGATTCCTCGCCACAAAAACACCGACACGCAACCTGAAGGTTCCCGGGGGGCGTCGTCTTTTGTTCCGTCTTTTGCGCTTTACTTAAGGCGTCCGAGCGCTTTGAGGGGGGTTTCCGCGGCGGGGTTTCCCAGGCACGCGCACACACACACAGTGCTTACCGTTCAGAAGGAGGGGCTGCAGACACAGCGGCAGGGGGTTTTGAGGACGGACGCCACTGTCGCGGCCGAGCTAATCCGAACCTGTGTCACACGGAAGGCGTAACAGCAGTCAGAACACCATTCGCCGCTCTCGAGGGGGTGAAAGAGTTAGCAAAGAGAGGGAGGAGCAAGTGAGAGAAAGGAGAAGAGAGAGACAGAGGAGGACCTGATTCCTTAGAGTGAGAGAGAGAGAGAGAGAGAGAGAGAGAGAGAGAGAGGGCTTAAGGAGGGATGACGGGGCTCTAGCTACATGTTCGGTGCTCGTGTCTTCGTGTACACTTCAGTGATCCTTTCCGTGTGCTGAAAATGTGCTGTTGGCCGCAGTGGTGTCCGGCGAAGGGGGTACTGTGATGCTCATGACCATGTTGGAGCTCGGTGTGCACTGTGTTTGTGCGGTGACGGATCGGACTACGGGTGTGGAGAAGTGACATGCTGTTTGCCGCGTCTATAAGGGATGGTGTGGTGAGCAATGACGATCTGGACTCTGGACATGGGTGGTGTGGAGTGATCCTGACGTGATGTGCGCTGACGATGATCCTGGCGTGGTGTGTCGTCCTGGACTCTGTGTGCTGCTGCGGTAATGTGAGCTCGGCGGCGCCCCCCGCGCGAAGCTGCTTGTGTCGAGAAACTCTTGGAAGTGGAATGGCAAATGTCTGGTCGGAACTCAAAATGTGGAGCGACGGTGGCAAAAAAAAAAAAACAAAAAAAAAAAACGACCAAACAAACAAAAGCCCGCACACCAAAGAAACGAGACATTAAGACAGGGAATAAACACAAGGTATGATCCTTCCACTCAATCTGGCTCGGTGTCTGCGTGTCATGTTTGCTCCTGGTTGACTTGTGGTGAAGTGTGCGGAGGAGGAAGGAAAGGAGAAAAAAAAAAAAAAAGAAGTCTTCTCTGATTGGCTGTAATGTACGAGTCAATAAAAGACCATCCCCCAGATAAGGTGCTAAACCAGAGAGGGTCGTCTTGACCAGGAGTGTTTCACGTGAGGTGTTTCTGTTCCATGTAAATTTGCCATCGACATCATTTTGAGGTGTTTCCATGTGGTGTTTTTCCATGTGATGTTTGACGTTTGAAGATGTGCCTCCATGTGATTGTTCCAAAGTGTTTGAAGTTTCGGTGTGTTGGTTTTCTGGAGGAACGTAGTATATGAATGCCGCTTGAAAGAAAATGTCCTGTGTGGGTTTTTTTTTTTTGGTGTTGTAGACACAATGTTTGGTAGAAACTAAATGGTAAATGCTTCCTTTCTTATTACAAACAGGAATTCTTAAAATCGGTTACAATGCCGTCGTTTAGAGCAAAGAAACACTAAATAAAAACAATAAAAACTCCTCATCCAAAGGGGCTTCAGCAAGTTTCACTAACACACACACCCCTTCAAATGGGGCTTGAGAGAGGTGTGACTGGGGCATGGGCCAGACCATTCATTCACCTCACCACCAATTCACACCTCCAGGATGGAGGTCAATGGCCATCAATTGCCCTCAAGTTTAAATGGGGGTTGTTTGCTTTAGGATTGGGGTCCCATGAAGTTTCATTGATACCAGTTAGGGGAACTGATGAAGCCCCTCAGATGAACGAAAGCAATCCCACTTTATCTACTGTGACCTGAGCAGATGAAATCCCTCACTCAGGAGCGTGTGTAGACCATTGTATATCAACACTCGAGCTAAGTGTTCCATCTTTATTCCAGATCTTAGCATACAGTTTCCTCATGGACCTTCAGCAGGCACCTGGTTAAACCCATCGCTAGACTCAAACGTTCAGCTTATCGCCACAATTTGCTTTTAAAGCCGGTAGAATAAAAGACCAAATCAAAGCCACGTGGTTGTTAGAAAGATCTAACAGTAAAAGAACCATCTCCACCATGTTGTGTGCTCTGGGTGCAGCGTCATGCGGAGTAACCGGCGGTGAGCGAAGGGAAAGGGTGGCTTCCTCTTACCGAGTGTGACGCATGCTTGTGTGTGTTCGACACGACACGGGTGACATGCGGACTGGTGGTGAAAACACAAACTAGAGGCTAAAGTGAGTGTGTGCGCGCGTCAGCTTGCGCGGACCATACGGATAGAACCGAACGGCCGTGTACGTGTGAACAAATGAGCTGAAGTGACACGACTGTGAAGTGATATTTCGTGAAGTCCACAGTGATGTCACTACAGGAAGAGTAACCACATAACTAGTCCCAGGAAGTGTGTACATATAAGGTGTGTGTGTGCGGATTACCTTGGCCGCTCAGACTCGGGTTGGTGTAATCCCAAGTGTCCTGGTCGTTCTTAAAGACATTAAGACGTGTTGGCTGGGGGAGAAAATAGTTTTATTTTAGTATTGATGCCCAGAGCGGACGCCCAGTTAGAGATTAGATCACAATATTCATGACTGACCTTGGCGTATTCGATTTTGAGGGTGCAGCAGCCGGAGTAGATATCGGCCCCGTTGAGCGATGCTTTCGCTCTCTGAGCACTTTGGACCGAATCAAACGTGAGCGGCGAGTTAAGGATTTCACACGCATGCTCTCAATGAACAAAAATCCTGAACATGCAATACAAAATAGAACCACTAGAGGGTGCAACAGATCGCAGTCACAGATCATTTTCTTAATAAGTGGATCTTATTTATTTTATTTAAGCTTTTTCCTGCCGGCGTTGCTTATTACGTCATGTTCACGTGAACAGGGCATGTTAATCAAAAACAACGTATAGCGGAGGAGCAGAGGAATTTAAAAAACGCCTCCCGCGGCGTTTGACCATCCCCCAGATTTTAGATCTGCCTCTTTAGTTGCAGATACGAAAAGAATCTGAACCGTGATTTAAAAACCCAAAACGTGACCCAAACCGCGAGTTTTGCGTTCATTGCACCGCTCATTCTAGAAAAGTCTTGAAAAAACGGTAAGTTTTGGAAGGATATTCCACCATGGCCTGGACACCGTTCTTCCTGAAGATCACGATCCTCTGCACGGGGCCGCAGTTATTACAGATGGTGTACAAGACGTCCTGCGGAACACAAACGACACATTTCTTACCAAACCATGCGCACGCACCATCTCATACACTCCCGAGCAGAGCAAGGTGTGTTACCGTGGTGATAGGGTAGATCGGGTTCATGATGGTGAACAGCAGGATGTTATTGACGCTGGGGGCGTCGCCCGAGTCTCCAGGACGTGAGATCTTCTGACTGGTGGAATAGTTGATGTAGCAGGGACGGCCAGCGATGTACACCTGGTTGTCGTTAGCGTACGTCACCGCGTTGCACGACCCGCCCATGTCCTCGTACTCCACCAGAGCCTGGCGCTTGTTCGGCATCAACACCACGTAACTACAAACACACAAAACATCAATCAGCATGAACAGAACGTCGCTCTCACGATGTGCGAGAAATGACTCCGGGGGTTTACCTGATGGTGCCGAACTCTCTCAGCGCCTCCACCAGGTCAGACTCAGTAATACCGTCCACCAGACCCCTGATGTGCACCACGAGTGATGGGAGGGGCTTATGAGGGTCCTCATAAACTTCCTAAACACACGGGTCAAAGGTCAGTATGAAATAGAATAAGTGGCAAACAATAAAACACTTAAAAAGGGAAAATGTTGACCTTTCACACGTTAAATTACGCTGAAATAAGAACACGTTTCTACTTATTTACATTACTACTATTACTACAATTTATTTACATGAATTACAATAATTAAATTATGCACAAAACACAAACTCAAACGCTTCTAAGTCAAATAGGGTTTAACAAAAAAAAATTTTAAATCTCCCTTTTTAAAAATCAACTTTTGCACCAAATTACAATTTACATTGACATTTTACAACAACCAGCAGTAAACCAAAACCGCGGTACGAACCGAACCGTGGATTTTGTACGGTGCAATATTTATACATATGCGGGCGCACGCGCTAATGCAGACTAGCTTGCTAACATTAGAACAATAAGAGCTGAGCGAAATATATAAAACAAATAAACCCCCAAAATACAACGACAATTAGATGCAAAATGTAAACACGAGAAAAAAGAAATACGTGGAAAAACTCTATAAAATGTAAACACACAATTCCTCACGATTACCGCAACAACGCGCCTCAAACAAAAAAAAGGCTAGCGTGTTAGCATCCCCCCGACCCCGGAGCGGACTCTTTCCCCGGTTACACTAAACACATTTCTTCCGGTTTATATCGCATTAAACGCGGATTCGAAAACCGGAGAAAACCCACATACCGTGGTCATTCCTTCGCTGTCAGTTTTTTGCCTTTTCGTGGCTCTTCCTCCCTCGCTGTAGTAGCGGCTCGTTGCGGCGGCCATCTTGTTCCGAGTACAGCTTTTTTAAAATGGGAGCGGAAGAACGGCGGCTCGGATGAGGACAAACAGCGAAGCGGAAAAACGAAATGGCGAACGCGGCGCTCTGCAGAAGGACAAAAAACCCAAAGGGGCGGAGCTTGATACGTTCTAACTCCTCCCATTCCTGTTTCTCATTTGCTGATAAAGCACTCGGAATATTGACCACGCCTGTTTCTGGATTGCACTTTCTTGATCCGATTGATTACAATTAGACATGTGTATTCGATAATGCAATAAATCGCGACGGAAATACAACCAAAGGGAAAAAGCTATCTTTCGGCTGCTCCCATTAGGGGGCGCCACAGCAGATCATCCGTCTCCATACCCCCTGTCCTTTAGATCTGCCTCTTTCAAACCATCTACCTGCATGTCTTCCCTCACCACATCCATAAACCTCCTCCTTGGTCTTCCTCTTTTCCTCCTTCCTGGTGTCTCCATCCTCAGCATTCTCCTACTGATATACCCCATGTCCCTCCTCTGCACATGTCCAAACCATCTCAATCTCACCTCCCTCACCTTGTCTCCAAAACGTCCTTCATGCACTGTCCCTCTAATAAACTCATTTCTAATCCTGTTCATCTTCACCACTCCCAACGAACATCTCAACATCTTCAGCTCTGCTACCTCCAGCTCCACCTCCTGTCTTTTACTCAATGCCACTGTCTCTAAACCATACAACATCTCAGGTCTCACCACAGTCCTATAAACTTTCCCTTTCACTCTCACAGATACTCTTCTATCACAAATCACTCTATCACTCTTCTCCACCCACTCCACCCTGCCTGCACTCTTTTCTTCACTTCTCTAACACACTCTCCATTACTCTGCACTGTTGACCCCAGGTACCTGAACACCTCCACCTTCTCCCTGCAACCGCACCCCTCCACTGCCCTCCCTCTCATTCACACACATGTACTCTGTCTTACTCCTACTGACTTTCATTCCCCTTCTCTCCAGGCTCTTCTCCACCTGCTCCCTACTCCCACCACAAATCACAATATCATCCACAAACATCATAGTCCACGGAGACTCCTGTCTGACCTCGTCCGTCAACCTGTCCATCACCACTGCAAACAGGAAAGGGCTCAAAACCGATCCTTGATCCAACCTCCACCTTAAACCAGTCTGTTGTTCCTATTGCACACTTCACTGCTGTCACACTGTCCTCATACATGTCCTGCACCCCCCTCACATACTTCTCTGAAACACCAGACACCTGGTGTCCTATCAAGGATTTTTTTTTTTCCTCTTTTCTTCTTCAAAAAGCCCTAAGACGAGGTCTCCATGTTAACTCCTCCTCCCTTCTGTCGTTGGCTTAGACTTGGCATACAGACCACGCCCATTTCTCTCTCTCTTTTTTTTTAACTGCAATAATTTCTGTTGTAAAAATGTCAGCGATAATAAATACCATATAAAAACAGTAAACAAATATTTAATAAAAATTTTCAAAGACATAAATAAAACACCAAGTATTAAATATAAATTTAAAAGCTTTATTTAATTGCAAATAAAATATACACTGATGAATGTTCACGTATTTATTTGCGCATGTTAGTGTTGCTTGAAAAGCATCACGATTATAATCTTGCATACTTATTAATAATAATAATAATAATAATAATAATAATAATATTACATTTTGAAATGCAAATACATTTAAAAGAAAACGTGTCCGGTTCACACACGTCCTGTCGAGGTCTTTTCACAATTTTAAAGAGACATGAGATTATGAAGAACATACTTCAGCGAACAGCCTCATCTTCATCTTCATCTTACTGCTGGTGCAGCCAATGTTCAGCGTCGCATTGTCCTTGTGCAGTGCATTGTGGGTAATGCGCAGTACCGTGTCCTAAAGCTTGGGACGTTTTGTAAAACGGTCGAGGTCCCGACACACACCGTCCGCCCAAAACCTGGAGCGATCGTGATGAATCCAACATGGCCGCCTGCACCCCTGTAGCGTGGTAGGATGACGAGCTCGTGGTGCGATCAATCTTTAGTTTGTTCGGTATCCTGCGCTGCGATTGGCTGTATTTGTGCGGCGGTGGAGATCGTCCCCGCTCTGTGGGCTAGCCGCTGCAGGACGAGATCGGCCGTGCTGCTGAGACTGTGCTGTGAGGATATACCAGGAAGAAATGAGCAAATCAAAACACACTTTTCATGTTTCATCATCACACACTCTTTCCATTGAATTAATTTTAAATGAAATAGCTGTGAATTTACAGTGACCTGTAATATATGCAGTCCTTTTATGGTCAGGATGGCCAGCTCCTTCAGTCCGTCCCCAGTCAGGTCCAGGTAGATGATTGACAGCAGGGGGCTCTTAAAGCTCCGCCTCCATATAAGCTGGAACTGCCCGTCCTTGCTGCCTGTCGGCTGCTGGAATTTGTAGCAAAGCAGATCCTGTAGAGGGTGGACCCAAATGTGTTTAGTGAGTGTGTGTGTGTGTGTGTGTGTGTGTGTATACATAAATATGACTTGTACCTGTCCATAGGTTCCAAGCAGCACCTCCAGCTGTCCATCAAAGTCCAGGTCAATAATGAGGGCACACAGCGCTGCGTCACTCTGATCACTTCCTGCCAAACACACCGGCCTGCTGACACCACAACGCTCGACATCTCTGACCACACACACACACACACACACACACACACACACACACTCAAATTCATACAATTTAAAAAAGAACATAAATATATACGTATAGTTAAAAAGGCATCTGAGGTGCACCTGTAAACCACCGCCATCTCTAGAGTGCTGCTGACCAACAGGTTATACTCCATCACCTGATTCCCCTGATCTACACACACACACACACACACACACACACACACACACACACACACACACTTACATATACACCACAAACACTAGCAGTTTTTTGTGGTCCAATACAGGACATTACACACACACACACACACACACACACACACACACACACACACACACACACCGCATGTGCTGCTGATCTCAGCCGCCACCTTCAGAGGGAAAAGTAACACTGTGGATATGGGACTGTCCTGCTGCAACCGCCAACTCTGGAGGATCTCTGAAACACACACACACACACACACACACACACACACACACACACCATGATGTGTAAACCTTCACATAGTGTATTAAATTCTGTTCATACATAACAATGTGCTGTTGCATTACATGTGCGTGTGTGTGTGTGTGTGTGTGTGTGTGTGTGTGCGTTACCAGGTCCTCTCTGGTTGACGAGCGCGAGCCCCACGCAGCCGTTCTGACAGCCGAAGGCCGTGAGCCGACGACTTCCCTCGATGATCAGAACGTTCATCCACAACACACTGCAGCACACACACACACACACACACACACACACACACACACACGTTAGTCTACTACTATATTCATTTGTTTGTGTTATAAGTGAGCAAAAATATTCGACAACTCTTTCAAGTGGAAAGGAATGAAGTCATCAGATATCACGTCATGCCATGTCACGTCACGTCACGTCACATTAGAGCTGAGGGGAAATAAAAGTAGCAAAGGAATCAAAAACTCACTTGCTGGGCAGATCGTTCAGCTCAGGGAAGAAGCGCTCTACCGGCTGCTCCTCAAACTGGTGCAGTGAAGCGTTCTGCCAATCAGAGAGCAGGAGAGAGATGAATCAGCCAATCAAATTTCAGACATACAGATCATTCTACAAAAAAAACAAACAAAAAAACCCAAAAACAAAACAAAACAAAAAAACAAAACACAACGCAGTAGGGGCGACCCCGAATAGTCAAAGACTCGATGCTTCTGATTATTATCCATGATGCTGCTTCTAGAACATGCTCTTACGCCGAATACACACACACACACACACACACCCTACCTCTTTATAAAGATGTATGCGCTGATCGTGGCCACTAAGCAGAAATACGGTCTCTTGCTGACCTTCTTCATACTGCAGCCTGCATAACACACACACACACACACACACACACACACACACACACACACACACACACACACCTCTATTTTCGTCAGGTAAAAAGACGTCACAAGTGTTTATATGTGTAAGAACGAGTTAATCTGGCAGAAGGTGCACTGAAGGAACGTGTACACTCACTCGGTGTGATAGAGCTGAAACGGAGTGAACTGCAGCTCCAGGTTCAGGCAGCTTTCTGTGAGGAACACAAACCATCCGTCTTTATATCACTCTGTCCTCTACATCTGCCTCTGTCAAACCAACCACCTGCATGTCTTGCCTCCATTCAATTATCCACCGATCCATCCATCCATCCATCCATCCATCCATCCATCCATCCATCCACCTCCTCCTCCACCTCTTTTCCTCCTGCCTGGAGGCTCCATCCTCAGCATTATATCCCCTACAGAAATCCCCCATGTCCTTCATCTGCACATGACCAAACCACCTCTCCCTATGTCCCTAAAACGTCCTCATGTCCATGTCCCGTTCCTCCCCACCTCTGCATCTTCTACTCCAATCAATCCATCAGTACTACTGAATAAACACGTGTGACTTACGAGCGATGGACTCCAGGTTGAACTCTGATCCTGGCTCGTACTCGCAGTAGATGTTCAAGAACGGCGTCGCTTTATCACCCGAGTCCTGGGAGAGAGAAAACCATAACCATTTTTTACTGATCCCTCCATCCTCTACCACTCCTTACTGATCCCTCCATCCTCTACCACTCCTTACTGATCCCTTCATCCTCTACCACTCCTCACTGATCCCTCCATCCTCTACCACTGCACCACTGATCCCTCCATCCTCTACCACTCCTTACTGATCCCTCCATCCACTACCATTCCACCACTAATCCTTCCATCCTCTCCCACTGATCCCTCCATCCTCTACTACTCCACCACTGTTCCTCCCATCCTTTACCATTCCACCACTGATCCTTCCATCCTCTCCCACTGATCCCTCATTCCTCTACCACTCCTCAACTGATCCCTCCATCCTTAACCATTCCACCACTGATCCTTCCATTCTCTACCACTGATTCCTCCATCCTCTACCACTGCCCCACTGGTCCCTCCATCCTCCACCATTCCACCACTGATCCCTCCGATTAGTGGTGGAGTGGTAGAGTTTTTTGGAGGATCCACATACGGCTAAAAACACTAGGTGTCCCAATACTTTTGTCAATATAGTGTATATTTAGAGCACATGATTAGATCAGGACTGAAACATCTAAACTTAATCTGAAGGTTGAATGAAAACCAGAAGAGGTTTAAGTGCACCTTGATGAATGTGATTCCCACCACCAGGCCTCTGTGAGGAGCAGATTTGTTGAAGGCATCGATGGACACGATCTCAGCATCGACTGGGAGAGAAAACACAAAATAACTGAACAGTTCGGAAAAAACGCAGAAGTAAAACATTCTGGTGGATCCCAGTCCAAAACTGATGGACTAGATCTGATTTAAGATGAACATCATGAACAGTTCCACAGCTCTGGGGAAAAAAAAAGTTTTTCTTAAACCTGAATCTCTACATGAATGGCAGCCATTGAATTCCAGTGTCTACTGAATTCCAAGACAGAAACACCTCATTCATTTAATGATATACTGATCAACCATCCACTGAGCAGGATGGCCACCAAGTGACCTACAAAGTGACCTGTCACTTTCTACAAATAAATGCTGTGAACGACAATGTGTTTATTTGGGATTTGGGAGAAAATGTCCTCAGTAGTAGTTTAAAGAACAAAAGAAAATGTTTTTTCTTTTTTTACCTATAATGATATTCACTGTAGGGTTTTTTAAAGGGTGCTAACTTCTGGAAGAATGAATCAGGGTTTAAAGAACAAACTTAATATGTTCGTGAGGGAACTCAGATTTTAACATGTTCCACATGTAAACCAAGAAATGCATTTGGTAAACATGTGCACTATATCGAAAGTCCAGTACCGAAACAGTTCGGTACGGACAAGTGTACCGTTACACCCCTACTATTTATTAACATTTCACTAGAGCTGATCAATGCATTATGTGGTGATGATGATGGTGATAATGATGATGATGATGGTGATGGTGATGATGGTACCTGGTATGTAAGTGAACTGCACCTCTTTAGCCACAGGTCGGATTTTTTGCTGCAGGTCCTGATATCGGAAACAAACCACTTTTCCCTTCAGCGTGGCGGCCAGCAGCTCGTCTTCTCCCGCTTGGCACAGGCCGTAAATATTACTCTGTGACGGGAAGCGACTGAAACTGTCCTCTGCAAACGGACACAAATCTTCAGCGTCAGCCATCATCATCCCAAAGCCCTACTTCATTCAACTTCACTTCAAGTTCCCCAGAAACAAAACTTCCGGGTTGGAGGCGGTTGCTAAGTGAATTCTGCCAATCAGACGCAAGGTCTGTCAGGCGACCAATCAGATTCAGTTATATACCGTGACGCACTATGTAAAGCCGATCATGCACGAAGATGCACGAAGAATACCGAAAACAGCACATATTTTTCTATATGAAGTTTCTCTTGAGCGGTATGATGGTGTGTGCTTTTTAATCATTATGCAAATTATATAGAATTACATTATAATTGAACAAAAATTTTTTTTTTTTATCGGATTGGTTATTTTAAACAACATTTAAAATATAAGTAATAGATCATTAACTTAACTGATGTTAGTTAAAACAATAAATATATCTAACGATTTTAATCACATTACTAACTAATTAACAACTAATTAATGCTTTTTAATCACCACCAATAAATGATCTTAGAGAGCATTACCACTAGAGGACAGTCATGCTGTCGTACCAGGAACAAACTGTAGTGAAATTCTCCATCCACCGTTCATGATGCAAACTGTTAGTTCTACAAAGAAAAGCCTGGAAACTGTCCCGGGGAAGTCAAATCATATTTTAACTCCTAAAATGGCAATAAAGAACTTGGTGTCATCTCAAAGTGCTGTTCACATTGTATACCAACTCTGTGGAAAGAATAATAAAATATTGTTGTGGACAAATAAGAAGTCCTAAACTTGTTGAAATATGTCTGCCACTTGAACTCCAAGAAGCATTTACGTAAACAAGAAAAATTTATGAGGCTTGAAATTCTAATAAACTTATCCTCTGCAGCAGAGGTAGCCCTCTGTGTCGGTCCTCATTACAGTCTGTTTCACGACAGGGTTTGGAGATATTGGAGATACATTAGAATTTTTTTTTTAAAATAATTTAAAGTAATAAGAAAGGTGTGTCCAGAATTGTGACTGATACGGTATGTCTATCTATCTATCTATCTATCTATCTATCTATCTATCTATCTATCTATCTGTCTATCTGTCTATCTGTCTGTCTATCTATCTATCTATCTATCTATCTATCTATCTATCTATCTATCTATCTATCTATCTATCTATCTATCTGTCTGTCTGTCTGTCTGTGTGTGTGTGTGTGTGTGTGTGTGTGTGTGTGTGTGTGTGTGTGTGTGTGTGTGTGTGTGTGTGTGTACACAAATAAAGTGTGTAAGAGGGGGACTGGAGAGTGTGTTTTGCATGTGGGCTGTGTGTGCACTTCTTCAGGGATTAGGAGTGTGTGAGTGATTGGTGCTGACAGCAGTGTGTGTATTACTGGCTGGCCAGGAGATTAAACCCGTTCTTTTTAGGCTTCCTAATCTGGATTATCAGATGCTGTGTGCCAGCAATGACGTGTCTCACACTCTTTCTCCACCTTTCTATCTTTCTGTCTCTCTTTCTCATTTCCTCTAGTTCTCTCTTTCTCATTTCCTCTAGTTCTCTCTTTCTATCTGACTCTGTCGACCTAATGTTTCATCACACTGTCCATTTTTCCAAACTTCATCATGTCCCTCTCTGTTTTGCTTACAGTAGTCATCTCCGTACTAGGAGCGATCCCGTTGCAATGTTTGTGTGTGTGTGTGTGTGTGTGTGTGTGTGTGTGTGTGTGTGTGTGTGTGTGTGTGTGTGTGCACGTGTGGATTAAAGGATAGTCCACTTCCATAATTGCTTGTATGGCTGTCTATCTGCTGGTGGCCAGATGGACGCCCCGTCCACCCACATCATCCTCCTGAAAACTTCCCAGTTAACAATCCACCATAAATAAAAGCTTGGTGATGCTAAGTGGACTTTCTTAACCTTAGTGATGGTCTAAACTACATTACAATAAATAAGTTATCAGTTATAAGGATTTAGCATTTTGCCTGTTAGCTTACATCACATTTACAAGATAGCAAAAAACAAATAGTGTGCTAATCTATTAAACATTGTTAAACTATTCAGCTATAGCCATGGTTTGGTTGTTACAACATGCTGGAAAAAAGAAAACTGCATCTGTCTAATCAATAATCTAAGATACATTTTTCCAAAAATTAAATCAAGGTTTGTGACCAATCATCTAAAAACCCTCTGATATTGTTTTATAATCTTTTGTAGATGCTTTAATATTGGTGCCCAGTCTTTTAAAATGCTCCACATTTACTGTCCAATGCTCAAATGTCACTGTTCAGTGTTCTGTAACAGTTCTAGTGTCACTGTGCAATATTCAGACCAGAAGTCAAATTTTAGAGTCAAATCTTCTGAAAAAGACTCAAATGTCCAAAAAAAAAAAAAAAATGCTTTAAAGGTTACTGTCTGATCTTCAAAGGAGTTCTGTGTTCTGTGCAATATTATCATGTATCGATGAATGGATGTGTGAATGGATCAAGCGATGGAAGAATACATTGGATGGATGGATGGATGGACAGATAGATCTTTATATATAAATTGATGCATTGAAATGATTCACACAGGAAAATGTTATAAATATTTGTATAATTCAGAGAAATAAGCTCATTCAGACTTCAAATATGCAGTAATTTTACTGTCCAAATTTATTTATGCATTAATTGACCCAGTCCTCCATCCATCCATCCATCCATCTATCCATCCATCCATCCATCTGTCCATTCATCCATCCATACAGACATCCATCTAGGCACCATTAGGTCAATTCATTCATTATCACATATACCCATCCATCCATCCATCCATCCATCCATCCATCCATCCATCCATTCAATAAATCCTGCTTTTCTATGAATTTATCCATTTATTTCTAGGTCCATCCACACATCAATTTATCTTTCCCATTATTGCATTTATTCATCCACTGTCCCAGTCATCTATCTATCTATCTATCTATCTATCTATCTATCTATCTATCTATCTATCTATCTATCTATCTATCTATCTATCTATCTATCTATCTATCTATCTATCTATCTATCTATCTATCCCACTTTTCACAGTAAGGCCTCTCTCTGTCTTTTTGAGCTCTCTGTCCATCTGTTTCCTCCAACTGAATTCAGTTGCATTCTGTCATGTGAGACACGTCTTCACGTTTTGACAGAAGAAACCTTTTACCTGAATGACTTTTTGAGACAAATTCACTTTCCAAAGTAATTAAAAAAGTACAGAAGAATTAACACTTCACTGACATGGTCCTCTTAACCTTACCTTCTCTTTCAGTGTGCTCTGTCCATCCTCTTCTCCTCTTTCTGTCCCACTGATGAGAAATGACTATTTTCTCCCTTTATCCTGTACTAAGAGACTTATTGAGATTTATTTGAGATAAAGCACATCATAATAAGTCAGCCCAACTCTCTCTCTCTCTCTCTTTCTCTCTCTCTCTTTCTTTCTCTCTCTCTCTCTCTCTCTCTCTCTCTCTCTCTCTCTCTCTCTCTCTCTCTCTCTCTCTCTCTACCCATCTCTCTATCATTCTCTCCATGTGTGTGATTAAATAAAATATGTAAATGCAGCATGAGAAAATTAGTTTGTTTTTTATAAGATAATACATAAAGACTCAAATAATTATTACACATTATTGGAATATTGTAAATATAAATGTATAAATATCTAAAAAAAGAAAATATCAGTGATCAGTTTCATGCAGCTTTCGAGTCGATCATGGAAGCAACAAGTATGATTAAAAAAACAGCTTTGTAGGACAGGTACATTTTATACGTTTTTCTTTACTCTTTTATCTTTAGTAATTAGAGTTTAGTACAGGGAGGGCATCAGTTCCATTATATATATATATATGTGTGCAGAAGAGAAGAGAAGAGAAGAGAAGAGAAGAGAAGAGAAGAGAAGAGAAAAGAAGAGAAGAGAAGAGAAAAGAAGAAAAGAAAAGAAAAGAAAAGAAAAGAAAAGAGAAGAGAAGAAAAGAGAAGATTGGATTGGATTGGATTGGATTGGAGAAGAGAAGAGAAGAGAAGAGAAGAGAAGAAAAGAAAAGAAAAGAAAAGAAAAGAAAAGAAAAGAGAAGATTAGATTGGAGAAGAGAAGAGAAGAGGAGAGGAGAAGAGAAGAAAAGAAAAGAAAAGAGAAGAGAAGAGAAGAGAAGAGAAGAAGAGAAGAGGAGAAGAAGAGAAGAAGAGAAGAGAAGAAGAGAAGAGAAGAGAAGAAGAGAAGAGAAGAAGAGAAGAGAACATATGCAGTTATTTGTCACGTGTACGTTACAGCACAGTAAAATTCTTTCTTCACATGTTTCCAGTATATTAGGAAGCTGAGGGAGGGTTAAGGGCCTTGCTCAGGGGCCCAACAGTGACGTAATAATGGTTAGACCATAATAAAACTACACGAGGTAAAGATCATGAGGGACTTATAGAAGAAACAAACAAAACAGATACTAAAAATTGCAGTTCAAGAAGAGGAAACCGAATGAGGAGAAGGGGAGGGAGAAGAGATGGACGGAGACAAAAAAGAGATATAAGAGAGAGAGAGAGAGAGAGAGAGAGAGAGAGAGAGAGAGAGAGAGAGAGAGAATCTGCTCAATGATTAGCTCTCCTTAGGTTTTTTTTTTTATTAAACACACCCTGGTCAGTTGTAGTGAGTTGTAGTTGTGTTTGGATGTGTGTGGATGTGTGGATGATAACAGAGGTTCTTTGGTTCTTCTGGTGCACTAGAGTGAGGAACTCGGGCAGATCAGCATGATGTCCTATATGAAGCAGCCTCAGTTCGGGTTAACGCTGCCGGCTCCCGGGATGGAGCTTCTGCACCCCGCCGCCTCGTTCCCCGGTCAGTACACCGCTCCAGAGTGTGGTACAGAGAAGAACACTTCAGTAGTGTTTACTTTAACATAGTTATTATAATATTTATTCAAAAGTTTTTTTCATAACTACATTTATTTGATTATACAGTTCTTCTGCTTCTTCTTTTTCTACTACTATTTTTTTTTCAGTACAAACGCAAGCCAAAATAATAATAATAATAATAATAATAATAATAATAATAATAATAATAATAATAATAATAATAGTTATTTCTATGATTATAATAATAGCAAATAACTCAATAATTCATAGCAAACAGGACGGTACATAATTTCAATTTCCTGCTACCGGGGTCGGTATTTAGGAATGTAGTAGTAATAATAATAATGATAATAATAATAATGATAATAATAATAATAATAATAATAATAATAATAATAATAATAATAATAATAATGATGGCTAAAAATGTTAAATATTTGAAGTGAATATTGAGTCTGAGAGTAAAATCTGTTTTTTTAATAATCCGGTATTTTTACGGTACAAGTTTATAAACGCGGTGCAGCTCAATTCGGTTCACTGTTTTGTTTCTACAGAATTTATTAATAAAAATATGAAAAGTGCAACATGATACAGTTACAGAACAGTAGAGAAATGAGCTCTGACACACACTGAACAAATCAATAACTGAAATATAAAATAAAATGTATAAAAAGCAGTTTTTGTTGGTGTGTTTTTTTATCTGTTAAAATGAAACACCGGATGATAATCTCTAAATATTTTAGGATTAATTCTGGGAATTTTTGTTTTTCGTTCCTTTCGTTTGTTCCGAATATGATTTTATTTACAAAACGTAAAGTAAAATCGTAAAAAACCGTAAAAAAAACAAAACAATGGACGAACAAACGAAAAAAAGAGTTTTATTTATTTGTGAAACTTCAGAAAAAACATCTTATATAAAAAGAAACAAAAGGTAAAAGCGAAGAAACAAAACCAAACAAAAATACGCATTTTTTTTTCAAGGATGAATTCTGTTTGTTTTGAGTCACGTGTGTTTACACTGATAACATGCTACTCGTGTACTTTATTTTCTATTTCTATTTATTTCATGATTTTTTTATGTTGGGAAAAAAAAAAAACATTTCCCAGATATTTTTGTGGATTTTTTTGAGACGGAAGATCAAGTTTGTTTATTATAATAAATATATTCAGAAAGAGAGAGAGAGAGAAAGAGAGAGAGACAGAGAGAGAGAAAGAGAGAGAGAAAGAGAGAGAGAGAGAGAGAGAGAGAGAGAGAGAAAGAGAGAGAGAGAGATAGAAAGAGAGAGAGAGAGAGAGAGAGAGAGAGAGAGAGAGAGAGAGAGAGAGAGAGAGAGAGAGAGAGAGAGAGAGAGAGAGAGAGAGAGAGAGAGAGAGAGAGAGAGAGAGAGAGAGAGAGAAAGAGACAAAGATAGAGAGAAAGAGAGAGAGAGAAAAAAAAGAGAGAGAGAAAGAGAGAGAGAACGAAAGAAAGAGAGACAGAGAGAGAGAGAGAGAGAGAGAGAGAGAGAGAGAGAGAGAGAGAGAGAGAGAGAAAGAGGGAGAGATTTTTTAGATTGTGATTGATGTGAAGATAAATAATAATATAAAGTGGTGATAAAAATGAATGAGATGTTCTATAAAAGTGTAAGTTTGTCCCTGACGGTGGTGGAGACTGAAAACTTGTCCAACATATGAAGAAATCTGTCCAACTGTCCAACTTTACTTGGATCATTTATAATTCAAGCAATTACTCATGCAGATCTTTAATTTGGTGATTGTGTTGGTCTTCAGCGACTCCGAGAAAGCAGCGTAGAGAGCGCACCACCTTCACCAGAACTCAGCTGGACATTTTGGAAGCACTGTTCACGAAGACTCGCTACCCAGACATCTTCATGAGGGAAGAGGTGGCCCTGAAAATCAACCTGCCCGAGTCCAGAGTCCAGGTGAGACTGCTGTTAGTGTGCAGATGTGATGCAGATGTGCAGGTGAACTCTGTAAGGCACGACTGATGATGCATGTTGGGAAATGATATAATTCAGTGTGAATAAAACAATGCTGATCCTCCTCACGGTGCAGGTGAAGCACAAGAACGTGTAAGACACTGCAGGGGGTGGGGGGGGGGGTTGTTGAGTAGAGATAGAAGAAGAACAATGCAGAAGGACTGAGTGCTGGAGGGATACAGGGACATACAGATCAGATGCGTGTGAGACACAGGTGAGAAAGAGAGTGTGTTATGTGTGTAATGCCTTAACCACTAATCTCCCACCTCCCAGTGGCACCGTTGGAGGTTCTAACAGTTCTGTGATAATGAAAGGTGTGCAAATGTTACTGTTTCCTGTTGATGTCGCAATTTGATTGAAGGTCTTCCTTTTTTGTGCCTGTACCATAAAGATATTCGACTTCACTAATGAAGAGCCACCCCACAACTAACACCCCCCGGCTTTCTTGGTCTCTCTCTTAGGTCTGGTTCAAGAACCGGCGTGCCAAATGCCGTCAGCAGCAGCAACAACAGTCTAGCGGTCAACCCAAGCCCCGCCCTCCAAAGAAAAAGACTTCGTCTCCTCCCCCAGAGATGCCCTCAGATCTGGGAAACATTTCAGTGGCCCCACCACCTCCTCTTCCACCTTCAACCCTAGGGTCCACCCCCGTGTCTGTTTGGAGCCCCGCCTCTCTGTCGCCTCTTTCTGACCCTCTGTGCGGTTCAGGTACTGCATGCATGCAGCGTCCATATGCCATGAGCTATGGGCCAATGTCCTCCTACAGCACGGGATTTGGCTCGTCTCCATACTTCGACTGTGGCCCTTACCTATCGCCAGTTACCTCTCAGGAGGCTCTCTCACCCCTTGCAGTGCCCTCTGTAGGCACCTCACTAAGCCAGTCACCCTCGCTTGCCTCACAGGGTTACGGCATCTCGGCCTCGCTCGGCTTCGACTGCCTTGACTACAAAGACCAGCAGGCCTGGAAGCTCGGCTTCAGCACCGTCGACTGCCTCGATCACAAGTTCCAGGTGTTGTAGGAGCATGCGGATAAAAGGAATGAAAGAGAAAACACAGCAGAGAAGAAGATACATGCCACCTCAGCTGCAAATTCATAGTCCAGAGCGGTTTTATGGACTGATCCAAGAGATCATCTATTTAAAAAAAAAAAAAGATGGTGGCTGCATTTTGATGATTGGTTGACATTCTTGCTCAAGAACTTACCTCACACACATTCACTGGTTTATATTTATATACGCATGAAATCTTAGTCAAGTCTCTGCCTAGCTGTTCTTACGTACTTTTAGTTTCTCTCGACTTGTTTGAGTTCACTCTTCTAGAAAGCTTTACAAATGATCGTCTTGTGCTTTTAGTTTGCTAATAGTGATCAATTGCTGAATTATTTAAAAAAAAGTGATGAAATTTGATGTAGTTGTCATTAAAACTGAGTTGTTGCTAAAATGGTGCCTGTGGATCTTTTCATTTGTCTTGGTGTTGCCACTTCATTGTGTTTGCCTGAAAGTTACAATCCCAGTTCGTATACCAGTTCGTTCACAGTATATTTATTTGACTACATGTGTACTATGAGTTCTATGATTGAATCAGACTCATGCAGGTTTGAATGCAAGTTTCTGCGGCTTGAAGTTTTTCAAGTAGACCAGGCAGACAATTAAGGCTCTGGGTTACTGATCAGAAGTTTGAGGGTTCAAGCCTTGGTATTGCCACGCTGCCACTCTTGCTGCCACTCTTAAACATGGGCATTAACCGTCTGTGCTTCAGGGATGCTGTGTCATGGATGACCATGTGCTCTGATCCCAGCTTCCTGGAAATCAGATAAAATTGTAAACTTGCAAGAAACTCAAGCCCAGGAATTTTCTAGGTTATTTAAAGAGATCGTAACCAATCAAACATTTTTGGGGTCATGTGTTTGGGGTCTTTAGTTCACTATGGTTGGCATGATTATTAGCCAATGAAACGTCTAAAAGATCAGAACTTCCCTCCCAAAAATATTTTGGGTTCACTTGTCTGATTAAAAGCACACTTTCAAACTGTGTATTTCTTTCTTTACATATTGGTGTAAATTCAGAGATACAAGGGATCAGATTTTACAAGCAGCTGGTGCCTTGATGTCATATGGTTACCAGTTTGTCACAACGTGTGTGTGGTGGTTGGGAAGGGGGTTATTTTAGTCCATGACCTGGAGAGAACCTCAATCTCCTTACCGTCAAATAGACACGAGCCTAAAGCAATTAGGCAGCAGGATTAGCAAAGACCCCTCGACCCAACCTTCTGTTCTTCTTCTAACATTTTGTCCTTGGAAATAATGAATATATATAATTATTTGCTGGAATTTTGATAATCAGCTCTACTTCTCACTTGTGTCTATTTGGCAACGCTGAGTGTTTTAGAATTTGTATTAAAGGGTTACCTGTGTATCTTGCACAATTCCCTGCTATGTATAAGGGACAAACATTTGTGGACACCTGAGCATCGTATGTCCATTGTTGAACATCCCATTCCACATTGATTCCCCATTTTCTGTTCTAATTCCCTCCAGTCTTCTGGGAAGATGTTCCACTAGATGTTCTTGTGGAGATTTGTGGTGATTTAAGTGAGAAAGCCTGGGGTGCAGTCAGCATTCCAGTTTATCCTAAAGGTGATCAACTTCAACTTTAGGTTTCTTTTCTTCTTTTATTACCGTTGCCATGCTTTTTATCACTCCACCTCCATGGTGGACATGCAGCTCCCAGAAACTCATGGCCTCTCTCTTTTTTCCATTCCTCCACCCCCCAATCCTGTGCGAGAGTTTTCTAATCCGG
Organism: Silurus lanzhouensis; assembly: GCA_039877035.1. Taxonomy (NCBI): domain Eukaryota; kingdom Metazoa; phylum Chordata; class Actinopteri; order Siluriformes; family Siluridae; genus Silurus; species Silurus lanzhouensis. The sequence continues at coordinate 709,975 of JBCEWE010000195.1, forward strand.
TTCTGACCTGAATAATGCCACGCAATCAGACCAGGGCCGGTGTGCACATATTATGTGTCTAACGATTATGTTTTCAAATGGTCTTGGATTGTATTAATCCTGAAAATGTTTGATGCAAAGTTGAAAGCACAGAATGACGAGTTGTTACAAAAACAGATCAGAGGAACGTTTTGCATTAATGAGTTCAACTTGTGCAATAGTTTGAGAATATGTGTGTTAATGTAGAAATATATTGTTTTTTTATAATCCAGCCTTGTCATTTTCTCAGAGAAAGATGGAGAAACACAACAACATGGCTGATACGGATGGATGCAAAATCCTCCAGAATACCTTCTGTAAATTAAATCTCATTTTGATACGGCTTTCGGTGTGCTGATTGGACTAAGAACATTTATCCATCTTTATAGCACTCTATCTATCCATCTATCCATCCATCCATCAATCCATCCATCCTCAGGGTTATTTAAAAAAACGCGGTGTTATGGCGACATCTGCTGGTTAGATTTTGCAATAGTTAAAAACATTCAACTGCAGAAAGTTTTTATCTTTCTGTTCTTTCTGACTTATATATAACTTTTACTTAATTCACAAAGGTACATTTCTTTCTTTATCAGTAAAGTTCACTGGCTAACTGAGAATTTAACCAGGCTAACTAGAAAGTTAGCTAACAAGCATTAACTAATTGTTGCTGCTTTGCATATTGCAAGTAGAACATTTTCATTTTATTCTGCTCAAATTAACCAAATGATTTTAATAATTTTAATAAAGATTTTGTCTGAACAAGATTTTCAAAGATCCAAGTCAGAAAAATGATCCGAACCTCCATGTACTTGTGTTCAGAAGAAACACTAATGCAAGTAATGATAGTTATAGACAGTAAATTCCACCCTCTGGTGGTCAGCATGGGTATTGCAGAGTTCTGATCCAATTATTGTTCACATATCTTTTTTCTCTCCCTAGGAGATGCTCCTTTATGCTCAGACTTGATTCTGAAATGCTTCTAAAATGTTATTAAGGCCTGGAAGGAATTTATAAGCCTCAGTTCACAGAAGAAAAGCAACCTCATGTTGTACTAGTGGTCAGCAGTAACAGAGTTAATTTCAATAATTAAGTAAAAAATAATTTTAGACCATGGCTGGGATCAAACACGACCTTGTGACTGCAGATTATTTTCTGATGTAGCGAAGTAACAGTGTGTATCAGTGGAGGATTTCCTATCAAACCCTGAACTCCTGCTCCTGAATATGACACTGCCAAGCCCTGAAATCAGCTCCCTGAAGGTAAACGAGGAGTGTACATATACACACAGTGAATAATGGATCAGGATTGGAGGGCTGGAGCTCAGAGGTTTTTTTTCTGATAGATAGATGTTGAAAAGTTCAACAAAAAAAATTAAACATTCCAAGAATCCTTCCATAACCAAAAACAAAAGTCTCCAGAATGTTCCAGAAACCAAAAACAAATGTTTACAGAATTTTGCAAGAACCAAAAAAAACACTAATGTTTCCAAATTTTTTAAGAACCAAAGTCAATCGTTCCCAAAATGGTGTGGGAACCAAAACCAAAAAATTCAAGAATGCTTTTGGAATCAAAAACAACCATAAAACATATCAAGAGGCAAAATCAAACCTTCTCAGAATTGTCCAGAAAAATACTCAGAGGAACTATTTGTCTTGACAACCAGCTGGAAGAGCCGAGTTCTCGTCTCGTGTACAGTCAGAGTCGTTAGTGTATTGAAGAATCTGAAGTAGAAAGTCAAATATTAAATTTTTTTCCAGTCCATCCCATAATATAATGTTTGAAAAAACACTTTAATTTCTAGCTAGATAACCCGAGTACTTACACGTGTACAAACGTAGGTAACTAGTAAAGAAAATACTACACCTCGTTACTGTAGTGATGGAACTGTGCATAAACTGGACGGTGACCAAAACAACTACCCGAGAAACAGAATCAGACGTGTTTGGAGATCTAAAGTGATTAACTTCTGCTATAACAATGTTTACATGTAAATGTTCATGCCTAGAATGTTTCAGGAACCGAATGTTGTTGGCTGGATAACACGATGTCTTTCAAACCATTTGGCAATCATGACAAAAAACACCTAAAGAATGACTTGTTTTGTAAAATACTGCATATTGTGAAACATGGAGATCTGAGTGACAGCTGAGGTTGCACTTATTTCCTACAAAAAAAACAGAACAATGTGAAAAAGATCATGTATAAAAAAGCAACTCTGCTAAACTTCATCTGTTTCTCATCAAAAAAAAAATCCAAATTATACCAAGAAAACATCAAACTGAAGAAAAGATCAAACTAAAGTCCTTATGGGCATTTGGATTGTTGCGCAGTATTCAAGCGAATGTCCTCAGAAAGCTTTAGGAACTGAAACCAAACTTTCTCAGAATGTTCCAGGGACACAGTAACTAGTTCTTCTGACAACCAATTGTCTTGCTAACCAGCTGGAAGTGTGAAGATCTTGACCATGTCCAGAGGGTGATTGGGTGGAGGTGATCAGGGTGATGGGGTGGAGGTGATCAGGGTGATGGGGGTGAAGGTGATCAGGGTGATGGGGGTGAAGGTGATCAGGGTGATGGGGGTGAAGGTGATCTGGGTGATGGTGTGGAAGTGATCAAGGTGAAGGGGTTGGAGGTGATCAGGGTGATGGGGGTGGAGGTGATCAGGGTGATGGGGGTGAAGGTGATCAGGGTGATGAGGGTGAAGATGATCTGGGTGATGGTGTGGAAGTGATCAGGGTGATGGGGGTGGAGGTGATCAGGGTGATGGGGTGAAGGTGATCTGGGTGATGGTGTGGAAGTGATCAGGGTGATGGGGGTGGAGGTGATCAGGGTGATGAGGGTGAAGATGATCTGGGTGATGGTGTGGAAGTGATCAGGGTGATGGGGGTGGAGGTGATCAGGGTGATGGGGGTGAAGGTGATCAGGGTGATGGGGGTGAAGGTGATCTGGGTGATGGTGTGGAAGTGATCAGGGTGATGGGGGTGGAGGTGATCAGGGTGATGGGGGTGAAGGTGATCAGGGTGATGGGGGTGAAGGTGATCTGGGTGATGGTGTGGAAGTGATCAAGGTGAAGGGGTTGGAGGTGATCAGGGTGATGGGGTGGAGGTGATCAGGGTGATGGGGTGGAGGTGATCAGGGTGATGGGGTGGAGGTGATCAGGGTGATGGGGGGTGGAGGTGATCAGGGTGATGGGGGTGGAAGTGATCAGGGTGATGGGGTGGAGGTGGAGGTGATCGGGGTGATGGGGTGGAGGTGATCAGGGTGATGGGGTGGAGGTGATCAGGGTGATGGGGTGGAGGTGATCAGGGTGATGGGGGGTGGAGGTGATCAGGGTGATGGGGGTGGAGGTGATCAGGGTGATGGTGTGGAAGTGATCAGGGTGATGGGGTGGAGGTGATCAGGGTGATGGGGTGGAGGTGATCGGGGTGATGGGGGTGGAGGTGATCGGGGTGATGGGGTGGAGGTGATCAGGGTGATGGGGTGGAGGTGATCAGGGTGATGGGGTGAGGTGATCGGGGTGATGGGGGTGGAGGTGATCGGGGTGATGGGGTGGAGGTGATCAGGGTGATGGGGTGGAGGTGATCGGGGTGATGGGGTGGAGGTGATCGGGGTGATGGGGTGGAGGTGATCGGGGTGATGGGGTGGAGGTGATCGGGGTGATGGGGTGGAGGTGATCAGGGTGATGGGGTGGAGGTGATCGGGTGATGGGGTGAGGTGATTGGGGTGATGGGGTGGAGGTGATCGGGGTGATGGGGTGGAGGTGATCGGGGTGATGGGGTGGAGGTGATCGGGGTGATGGGGTGGAGGTGATCGGGGTGATGGGTGGAGGTGATCGGGGTGATGGGGTGGAGGTGATCGGGGTGATGGGGTGGAGGTGATCGGGGTGATGGGGTGGAGGTGATCGGGGTGATGGGTGGAGGTGATCGGGGTGATGGGTGGAGGTGATCGGGGTGATGGGGTGGAGGTGATCAGGGTGATGGGGTGGAGGTGATCGGGGTGATGGGGTGGAGGTGATCGGGGTGATGGGGTGGAGGTGATCGGGGTGATGGGGGTGGAGGTGATCAGGGTGATGGGGTGGAGGTGATCGGGGTGATGGGGTGGAGGTGATCAGGGTGATGGGGTGGAGGTGATCGGGGTGATGGGGTGGAGGTGATCAGGGTGATGGGGGTTTCCCTCCCTGAAATGAGTTTTTGTAATGTAGGATGTGTGTAATTGTATAATACAGGGACTCTGTTGGATTTTTACCATCAAAATCAAAATCAAATCTTTTCCAAAAAAGTTGGGACACTGTGTATGTAAATATGTCACGTAAAGAATGATATCTTCATGTAAAATACTGCAGGCATGAAAAGATTAAAGAAGCAGGATTGTGAAACATGGGTTTCTGGGTGACAGTTGAGGTTGCACCCTTTTCCTGCAAAAACAATGTAAAAAAATTGCTGATTTTGCGAGATTGTACTGTATAAAAAGGAAACTTTGCTGGAGGTTTTTTTGTTTCTGCTTTACGATGTATCTGAAGTGTCTGCTGATCTGCCAGCTTCTGATCATCCTGCTGGTGAAGAACACCCTGACGTTGTCCTGCTCTTCCTGCTCTGAGTTTCGATGCCGAACAGATCTCAAGTGTCCTGGAGGAAAGGTGTTGGGTGCATGTCACTGCTGCTTGGTGTGCGCCAAACAGAAGAACGAGGTCTGCGGTGGTCTGTGGGGGCTTTTGGGGAGATGTGACAAGGGTCTTTTGTGTGAGGTCAAAGGACAGAAGGTGTATGAAGGAGGAGTGTGTCAAGGTTGGTATATAACCTGAAAGATCATTCGACCTTAAATATAAAATGTAGGCTATGTTCCTTCTAAGGATGGAGATTCAGGATTAAGAACATAATCAGTGGAGTTTGTCTTGAGCAGTAATGTTTAGAGCAAAACTCCACCTGGAGTTTCATATATAGATGGAAAATAATGGATTAAAATGATAAAATCATGCTAAAATATATTTCGGTTGATTTTATAATCAAATGGTTGAGAGACCAACAAATTGTGGAAGGTACTTAAAAAAAAAAAAACAGGAAGCGCTATTTCCCTTTTTTAAATCAATTTCATCAGTTTGTTCGCAAGTTTCCTTAGATCAGCCAAGACCATGCAAGCATCTCAAACTGTTCTATTTACTCTAGAATGATGCCGTAATGACTCTGAAGATCAGGAAATACCACAGCTGTGTATTAGACCAAACTCTGTTTTAGCACAATTACAATTTAACATACGAGCTAATGTTAGCAAGTTTTGCTAAGTACTACGTAGTCTGTATGTTCCAGCCACATCATTGCTTAACTCACCTTTATGAATATTTGTGCTTTCAGAAGCGGTTCGTAAAGAACTTGAGACAAACGAACTACCTCAAGAAGATGACGAAGGCTCCGGTCTGTCCTCCTGGCACCATCCCAACCAGGCCTGACCAGAACATCTACAGAAGGAGACACATTTTCACTGTAAAACACACAGCAGGTTGTAAGTGAGAGTAAACAGTCCTGCATTGTCATTACTGCTAAAATCGCTTTTTATTGGAACCCTTCAGATCTACTGTCTTCCTGTTACACGCTGAAGGTGAATGTACGAGTCATTCCTGATGATTTATTTGCAATAAAATGTTTTCTAAAGCATCAAATCTTTGAATTTCTTTGGAGGAGCAGAAATTTACGGTTCATTAAACCTGGAATGATTCATCAATATTCATCTGATCTTTTCTTCAGATGACATGCTAGCCAATCAAATCGATCTATTCGGAACACGAGCGCATGAAGATCTTTTGAAGATCGTATGGTTGCGGGAACAGTGTTAGTTGGAGAAATTAACGAAGTGTAGCACATCCCTTTCACTGGCCATTTTATTAGAAATACCTGCACATAGTCGACAGCATTAGAGCAGCAGTTCATACCAACCTCAAACATCAAAGTGGAGAAGAAAAAGAAGCGATCTCAGGGACCGGGTCGTGTTTGTCATGGATTTTAAAAAGCTGCTGTATAAATTATTTTCTCCTCTTTATATTTAACTCATCGTACAAGTTTTTTACAGGAATTTCTATATAAAAAAAGGGTCCACAAAGAAACAAAACAAACACACAATCAAACAAAACCCATGAGGTGCTACTTAATGCTCAAGCTTCTTGGACATAGCTTTTCGAGGGATTTCAACTTTCTGGATCTTATCCATGACATTCTTAGGGACACCATATACACCGTATATTTTAATTATAATGAACAAACAAACAAATATTTCTCGTTCATTTATTTTTTTGTGTTTTTTTTTTTTTTTTTTTATCCTATAACAGTGGTAAAACAACTCATGATAGACATGTGTCCAGGATGTTATTGAGGCCTGGGAGGAATTTATAATCCTCAGTTCATAGAAGCCAAACAGCCTTTTATAGCACCAGCAATCAGCAGTATCAGATTGCTGGTGATCTCAGATGATCTCGTGACTGCAGAATCTTTTCTGCTGCAGTGGAGTTAAAGTGTGTATTAGTGCAGGATTTCCTTCCAAACCCTGGACTCCTGCCACGGCTTATTTTTTATCATCTTTACAACCACTGTTTTTCTCTGGAATGCCACAAAATCAGTTCATCAGCTCCCTGAAGGTAAAGGAGGAGTGTGAATGTACACACTGTAAATGAAGGATCAGGATTGGAGGGCTGAGGGTGCTGTGAGCATCTTCCCATCCCAAAGCTTCAAACACTCCTAGTATTTATTTCATGCTTCTAGCTGGTAACCGTGTGATTTTTTGCCTCAATTTCTGCTCTACAATGTATCTGAAGTGTCTGCTGATCCTCCAGCTTCTCACCGTCCTGCTGGTGAAGGACAGCCTGGCATTCGAATGCCCTGTCTGCAATAATAGCCCATGCCCAGATATCATCTGTCCTGGAGGAAAGGTGTTCAATTTCTGTGCCTGCTGCATGGTGTGTGCCAGGCAGAAGAACGAGTCGTGTGGTGTTGCGTGGAACAGGGTCGAAATCTGTGACGAGGGTCTTGTGTGTGTGTTCAGCAGAGAAGACGAACATGGACGAGTAGGAGTGTGTCAGGGTGGGTTTATAGAGTTAAAGTTCCAGATGTGAGTTCCAGCTCTATTCGAGTCTGCTTAACTGAACTTCATCTTTAACAATGTGTTTTCAGAACCGGGGACTCAAGAACAGCTCCAACCTACAACTCCAACATCTACAGAAACAACGCCGCTTTAAATGTAAAAGTAAACAGTCCTGCACTGTCGTGTCTTCACTGCTATATATCACTTGATGGAACACCGTTTATCATTATATACTAATAATCTAATGTTGGGTAAAGTTCATCTCAACCCTTCAGGTCTACTGTATTCCTGTTACACTCTGAAGGTGAATGTACGAGTCGTTCCTGATGATTTATTTGCAATTAAAAAAAATTTCTGAAGCATCAACTCTGGATTTCTTGCTTTTTTTTGAGGAGCAGAAATGTGTGGTTCTTTGTTTACTTTGTTATTTGGATTTATGGTACATTTAAATATTTATATTAGATTTATTTATATACATGTATATTTGCACTCCTGGTTAGATGCTTAGTGCGTTTTCATTAGCCGTGTAGAATCCGATCTAAAACAAGTACAAGCAGATCATTTGAAATGTGGTCGAGTGAACAACTTTAGTTCATGTAATTAAGAGCACAATGCCGATGGGACGTTCTGGTGGTTTCTGCACAGGGTTACAAGCAGTCAAAGTGAAGACAGCTTGGTGCTGGAATCGTCAATATTTTACATTAAAGTAAAGATTACAACTTATTTCACATTTACAATATTTGGCAGAGGTGTTTCTCCAGAGCTTCTTTACAATGATCTTATTTATACAACATTTAAGAGTTAGGGGCCTTGCTCAAGGGCCCAGCAGTAGCAGCATGTTGGTGATGGGATATGAATTTTAGACTTTTTGAGTAGAAGCTTCGTAATAAAAAAATGGGAAAAACAGGAAAACCCGTTATGCATAGACTGAATTTTCCTTTTTCCCATGTAATTTGGAGTTGTGATAACAAGAAATGATAAATATATATTTATTAGGGGTGTAACAGTGCAGTATTCATACTGAGCGTTTTCAGTAGTTTCGGCTTGATGCAGATGTGTACTGAATGCAATCCTTTTTGTGTATGGAACATTGTTCAAATCTGAATTCTCTCAGGAACGTATATTAGGTGGTGGACTGCAGGTTTGTTTAGTCTCCACCGCACACTTTAAACGCAGTGTCAGCTTTTTTTTTTTATTGTTATTAAACCGGGAAACAGACTCAACAATACCGGGGGACAGAAGAAACCAGAGTTAGCGCAGTGTCACTGTGGCTACTCGCTCTGTACCCTAAATACCATCTGTTCTGCTCTGCAATTTCAGTCTTTACAACAGTCCAGCAATATGAATCCTTTAGCTTTTTATGTCCAGCTTCAAGAATTTCTCTTAAAAGAAACATTCTTTATATCGAGGGAGTTTATGAAGACATTTGTTAAAGTCTGTTGAAATAAGAAGAACAGTCAGGTAGAAAATTCAATATTAAATATCAAAACACACACAAACACACTTGCACTTATATTACATCTGTATTCCCCAAACGTCGACTAACAAATGTAAACAATTAAATAAAAAATGTTTTTTTTTCATTTATTTAATTATAATTAAGAATTTAATTAGTGCCAATTTAACCAATTACTCAATTTTATCAATATAATGAAAAGTGTAGTGTTTATTCTATTTTTATCTATTTTATTCGTATAAGATATTCTAAAATATTACTTTATCTATTATTTAAAAAAAACCTCATATATATATATATATATTATAGGCATCACAACCCCAAACTTTGGACATAACTTTTCAAGGGTTTTCAACTTTTTGGATCTTATCCATGACATTCTTAGGGACACCAGAAGAAAATAAATAAATAAATCCGCTGAACTCTGTACACAGCATTAAGACGTGACACGTGACACGATCACTCGAAACAAAGAAAAAAAAGGACGTTGTGTAACATCTATTTATTACCACCATAGTATGAGAAATTTGGAAAATACAAAGATCAGCTTATTTAAATTTCTGAATAAGAAAAAATAAACAGGAACATGAGGTTATACACTTGTATCACGACAGAGCCAGAGAATCTACACGAAGAGAGAGAGAGAGAGAGAGAGAAAACACACTCCATAAAACTAAACGTGACGATTTTTCTTTTTGCTACAGTTTTCCTTTAACAATTGGCGATTTGTGTAAGAAAAGAAAAGAAAGAAAAAACACACGGTGGGGGTTTGGAGGGGGGGGGTGTGTAGGAGGCAGGGACTTGAGAGGAGATTGAGGGACATGTGAAGAACATGAAAGTGAAAATGAGAGGCTGGTTTAGAGCGCCCCCCTGTGGCTGCCTGAAAAGTTAGAACAGGAGGAGCGGGATCGGCGATCACCGAGGACGGAAAAAAAAAAAAAAAAAATCATAATTATAATGAACAAACAAACAAATATTTCTCGTTCAAATTTTTTGTCGTTTTGTTTTTTTTTTAAATCCCATAACAGTGGTAAAACAACTCATGACTATGCATCATAGAAAAAAAAAAGAAGAAAAAAAAAACCCACCAACAATAATAGTAATCATCAATATTATAAGTAACAACTTTAGAACCAATAGATGCTGGTTTGCAGTTGAATACGATTTCTGCTTTGCTGATCCTCAACACACACACACACACACACACACACACACACACACACACACACACACACACACACAATCAGACACACCAAAATAAACATGTGGGTGCACATGCAATTAACAGGGCTACAGGGTGGGTATGTGAAGGTAATTAGTAAATTAAAATGCAGGGGGGGGGGGGGGGGTCGTCATGGTAATTGTAAGGAGGTGGAAAAGGGGGTAAGTGAAGGTGGTCTGGGGCAGTTTTAGTAGCACCCTGCTGTGGAAGTTGCCGCTCCCCTTAAGCAGACTAACCCCAGAATCCACCTTTGCCTATGTGTGTGTGTTCAATCCCCAAGCTTGGCAAGGGTGGACCTCGTTTACGCTCCGACTCTTATACGCTGTGGAAGTGCGCATGCGTGTGTGTGAGTGTGTGTGTGTGTGAGTGATCAGAAGCGTCTGTTACATGCACATACAGGTACCCTACGCGTCAGTGAGACAGCACTAGCAGACTGAAACACATTGGCCTCCCCGTCGCAGATATTCTAAACTCTACCAAGAAAGAAGGGGAGAGACGAGTGGAGAAACAGAGAGATAAACAAAGAGAGAGAGAGAGAGAGAGAGAAAAAAGACAGAAAGGATGGAAGGAGCAGGAGGACGAGTGTCTAAGCGCGCTCTCCGCGGATACGGCGCGCCAGCTGGATGTCTTTGGGCATGATGGTGACGCGCTTGGCGTGGATGGCACACAGGTTGGTGTCCTCGAAAAGACCCACCAGGTACGCCTCGCTGGCCTCCTGCAATCACACACACACACACACACACACACACACACACGTGGATCAGAACATAATGTGGTGATATCGCCAAAATTCCAATTGTATATATGTTTCCTTCATCTTCATCCTTCTCTTCAAAATACCCTCAAAAACCCCAGAAAGATTTCCAGAACCATGAGTAAATAAATATTTATTCATTTAATACTGAAAGAGACACATTGACTGAAACCATCTTATATTTCCTAAACACACACACACACACACACACACACACACACACACCTGCAGGGCTCCGATGGCGGCACTCTGGAAGCGCAGATCCGTTTTGAAGTCCTGAGCGATCTCTCTCACCAGACGCTGGAAGGGCAGCTTACGGATCAGCAGCTCGGTGGATTTCTGGTACCGACGGATCTCACGCAGAGCCACAGTACCGGGCCTGGACACACACACACACACACAGGGTTTTATTTATAATTTTTTTTTAAACACAGTGCTTTAAGATCAATTAAGAAGAACATTATTCAATTGAATTCCGAGGGAAAGTCGGTGTGACACCTGTATCGGTGAGGTTTCTTCACTCCTCCAGTAGAGGGCGCACTCTTTCGAGCTGCTTTAGTGGCCAGCTGCTTGCGAGGAGCTTTGCCTCCTGTAGACTTACGGGCGGTTTGCTTGGTACGGGCCATGCTTCCTCAATCTGCTGCACGGAGAAAAGAACAAACCGAGTCGATACCGAGCAGAACAAAGTGTGAATAAATACTCCATTAAAACACCCGAGCATTTACAAAGCAATAATAAATACTAATAGAAATGATTAAAATATCGGATAAAATTAAACATATACAAAAATTGAGTATTGTTTTATTGTAAATTATATATATAATTGCTCAATTTATTTTAATTATTATTTAATATATATATTATATAATGTCAATAGGTTTAAAAAAATGATAAAAAAATTATTGTTACATAATATATTTAGATTAGTCTATATACTACATAAAATAATAAAAAAATAATAATTTATACTACTACAAATATATAAACTAATATTCTATAATGTAGATGATATTGTTAAAATGTTTATTATCATATTATTCAATATTCTATATTTTCTAGTTTTTTTTCCACGTATATTGAGAATGTGGATGTAAGTTCACGTGCGCACGGTTTCCGGTCCCATCCTCTATTTTTAGGCAACTTCCTGTCGCACGCGCAGAAGTTTACGACTGCAGAAAAACAAAACAAAACAAAACCAAACCAAACCAAACCCAAAAAAAAAAAAAAAAAAAAAAAAAAAAAAAAAAAGCAACAAACCAGAACGAACCAATCAGCGCGGCCCGGACGCGCCCGTAAGCCAATCGGAAAGCTGTGCATTCTATCAGGGTCCTCCGAGCCAATGAAACCTTACGAGCTCGGTGATCCAACCAATCAGCGTGCGCGCTGGGATGTTGCGGGGGCAGTTCGTCGTCTGCTGGTCTCCGCCCACTACCGCAAGATTATGGCCGCGATTCGAATAGCAGCTGTAAGCGGGGAGCCCGAGTCGAAGCGCAGCCGGGCACCGCGCGCAACTTTCGGCAGGGAAAAACACCGAATCTGCGCCGCGAACCGACCCAAACGCCTCGCGGACGGTGACTAGACACCCCCGCGCAGCATGGTGACCGGTTAAACCGAGCTTCCCGGCACTATTTCGGGGCGAATAAGCGAAGTAAAGACGGGCGCGTTTTAGAAAAGCGGGTTTTTTTTCTTCTTCCCTCCGACGACACGGAAAAGGAGAAAGAGAGAGAGACCTGGTTTCCTCTCAGCGCTTTTCCTTCTTCTCTTTTCGCTCTTTTTTCTCGCTCAAAATCAAAACAATTTCGCCCAAAAGTTCGACGAAACCGTGAAAAAGTGCTTCGGGAGCAGTTTAGTGAGCAGTCCGAGCACTTACCTCGGGCGGACGTGTTGAATTCGGCGCAGTGAAAATGTGTACAGAGCTTTGCCTGGCACTCGCACTGTTTACTATCGCACACAATGGGAACCGAGCGGCCAGCGGCAAAATGGCCGCCACGTCAATCACACCTCACTTTCCCACAATGCACCTCAGTTCACAGCCGAGCTAGCCGACATTTTTTTTTTTTTACCACATTTTAACAACAAATATCCAAAAAATTCACTTTTACATTCACATGAACCAGACCTAAAACATATTTATAACGTTTGGTGTCACTTATTTTAACGCTTTAAAAACCTTGCCATTACTTTTCTTTTACATTTCCTGTCAGCACAATATGTAATAATGCTAAGCTAATCTTCTTTCCCGCTTTCCGATCAACTTTAATTGTGTAAAAATTGTTAAAACAATTTTTGAGCACAATGTATATCGTAATTTATCACACAAATCTAAAAAAGTGATTTTTTTTTAGTGTTCCAACACGAAGTCGCTAGTAAAAGTGCTTAATTGCACAATTAAAGTCATTTTGTTCTTACCAATATACTGTGGGGTTTTTTTAATATTCAAAGTACTAAATATTTAATATTTATAATATAATAATAAATAATAATCCAAAATCCAATAATATAATCCAAATTTACTCTTTAATAATGAATAAAATATTCAAAATAGGAAGCTAATCGTCGACGGCGATGTGTAACGACGGCCTGACGTACAGGCGAAGTCGCTCATTTTCTTTGTTTTATTTCTCTTTTATCAAAACGTGAGACAATTACTAATTTTTGACCAATTAAACAACAATATCATAATTTATTTCATATCCACTATGTTTATGTTGCAAATGTTCATTAAATAATTTCGTGCCCATGATCACCCATGTTATAGTAGCTATCAACAGTAGTTTCCTCACGATCCTTATTTAGTTTTCTTATTTTCCCTCACAATTAGAAATGAGTTTATTAGAGGGACAGCACATGTAGGATGTTTCGGTGACAAGGTGAGGGAGGTGAGATTGAGATGGTTTGGACATGTGCAGAGAAGGGACATGAATTATATTGGTAGAAGAATGCTGAAGATGGAGCCACCAGGTAGGAGGTTCATGGATGTGGTGAGGGAAGACATGCAGGTAGTTGGTGTGAAAGAGGCAGATGTAGAGGACAGGGTGGTATGGAGACGGATGATCCGCTGTGGCGACCCCTAATGGGAGCAGCCGAAAGAAGAAGAAGAAGAAGATTTTCCCTCACAAACTATTTTTCTTTCTTTTGGTTTCCCTCACAAACCTATTTTTCTGTTTCTTTGTTTTCACCACAAACCTTTTTCTTGGTTTTTCTTTACAAACCTCTTTTTCTTTCTTTTGGTTTCCCCTACAAATCTCTTTTCTTTTTTTCCCCCTCACAAACCTTTTTTAATTTCTCTTAGTTTTCCTCAAAAGTGTTGTACTTTTTGCTTGTAGTACATAAATGGACATTTCTATCCTATAAACTTAAATTTACAGCTTTCCCTTTGACTTTTGCCAAGCACTGACACTGGAGACTCCTTTTATAAAATGTTAACAAAGGTTGTTGTTGACTTTGAAGAACGTCCTCTTGGACCAAGTACCTACTGTATAACTTGCATTGTAGCAGCTATAAAGGTTGTTGGTTCTCCATCAGTTTGTTAACTGCTGCACTTCCTTTCAGTATGCCGACTCATCGTTCTTGCTGATGAGACCCACCATGGTCATCCCATTAGCAAACTTGATCCTTTGTTTTGAGCTGTGTAATGCTGTACAGTTGTAAATCAGCAATTTGAACAACAGAGTCCTGGGGGCCAAAGTTCTTAGTGTGGTAGTGTTGAAGATGCTTTTCCTGATCCAGACAGATGTCTCCCATTTAGGTAGGCTTTTGAAACACTCCATGGTGATTGGGGAGAACAATGTCCAGCTGTTCTGCACTTCCGCTGAGCACTCACGCCGAATTTTACCTTATTCGGCAGCTTTCCATGGATTCACTTTGCAAAGGGTTGAGTTTTTCCCATGGTAAAACACAGCACTCCTCATTAGGAGGAGTGGTGGTCTATCTTGTTGCCATGGCGTTCAGTTTTTCAAATTGAGACTGTTAGCTTGGATGATGGCTTGCGCTGCCACATGTGGCGTGTGGTTGGAGTGTGAATTGAGGTCTTGGAGTTGATTTACTTGCAGATGTCATCGATGTACTTGCAGATGTAACCTGTTACTGCCAATTGCAGCCTCTTTGAACATATGCCAGTTGGTTTGCTCAAAACTGTCCTGTAAAACAGAGATGGTTTCTGCTGGTCAGGGTAAAAATGCTTCAGAACCTGTTTGGAGCATCTGATGAGTGGTCTTTATGCTGGCATTATCATAATATGGCCGATATAAAGACACCTCTTTTTCTGTAGTTGCTTGGATTGTGGTGGTCCATGTTTTTTTCTTATGATGGTAAGAAAAATATGAAAACTATAGAGAACCATACTGATACGCATATCTCTGATGGCAGCAATCTGAAAGTGCATATTCATTCTGAAGTCCTGAGTGATCTCTCACCATCCAGCGCAATGACAGCTTACTGATCAGCAGCATTTCAGACTTGTGGTACTGACGAATCTCTTGCATACATGAGTTTTTTTCTCAGATGACCAATTATAAAAAATAAATAGACAGACGCTGCTCAGACACCTGACAGGTTTCTGTAGTGAGTTGGTTGTTAGAAAAAATGCACATTAAATACCAAGTATTAAAAAGAGTAGCTTTCGTCATGCCATGGTTAATGTGTGTTGATGAAAAATCTATCCAGTACGATCGAATACAATCAGAAACAACCGATCCATATAAGCACAAAAAAGTGCTCTGGGCAGCGTTCTTTCAACCTCAGGGAAGTTCTGTGCTCAGCAGATTGCTGACACACAGATCGGATTCTTTCTGTGAAGAATTATTTTCAAACATGTAGTTGTAAATGCAAAAATGTCATACACTTAAATTATAAATGCTTTGGGATCAATGAAGAAAGTTTCGAATTGAATCTCCAGGTAAAGTCGGTGTGGCACCTGTATCGGTGACGTTTCTTCACTCCTCCAGTAGAGGGCGCACTCTTACATGCCAGCTGGCTTACCAGGAGCTTTGCCTCCTGTAGACTTATGGGCCATGCTTCCTCAATCTGCTGCAGGGGGAAAAGGACAAACCAAGTTTTTTTCCTCCAGATCAGAGACGGTTTCATTATTAACAAAGGCTGAAAAAATACTCCATTAAAACACTGTAAAAAAACTTTTCTTCAACACTTTTGAAGGATCATATAATATAATATAATTTAAGCAAATATCGACTGTATAAGAATAACCAGAATGTAAACATAAATGCGCATTCTGGTCCCATTCAATCAGTGGAAACTGAACCAAAAAGGATATTTTAGCATAAGGAGCTCCCTGTTCCAGCCAATCAGTGACCTCTCTGAATGTTGGGTCGCAGTTAACGCAGTTAACGTACCACAAAGATTTTCCTATGATTTTGCTGTGTGAAAGATGTGCAATATATGTATAGGCACAAAAAAAAAAGTTTAGTGTAATGGGTTTATTGCAATTGTTCGAATCTTGCTGCAAGGACTTTCAGGCCTTCAGTCCTTGACCTGGGGCCAGTAGCCAGGCAGGAGACATCGTAAATGATGTAGGAGGAAGCAGAAGGAAATACATTTAGGATAAAAACTAACCCCTAGTTGGTTGGCTCTCTGGACATTTAACTGGACATCACCTGACTCCAACTTTCTACAAGACTGCCTTGTTTTCATAGAGATTCAGCTCAGAGTTCACCTGGTTTTGTGCCGACAGAATATTATTGAGCATATTGTGTGTTTGACCTTCATCAGTTTCTCCACACCTTCACCACATGCTTCAAATTTAAGTGCAGTACATAACTAAGTAATACAGGGGGCACTGTGTTATTTTACAAAAAGTAATATGGCAGTAGTAAGAGACTGAATCTCTCTCTCTCTCTCTCTCTCTCTTCCTCACACAGACTGTGTGCTTACAAGTTTTTCTTTTGTCGATCAGTCTTGTGTCTTTATTGTCACAAGGTGGAGACACGATTCAATGTTATGAGGATCACCCTTGCTAACCTCCCGTCTATACATCTATATATTCTGTGAGACGTAACGATCAGAAAGGTCAATCTGTTTTACAGCAAATCACGACTCGGATTCAAAACAGTGGCAATTCCGTGTTATAATTTGTGTTCATGCCTCTATAAGCGGGAACTTTTTTAAAAATACTAAATTTGGCAATTTTTAACAATAAAATGTATTGTGTGTATATTTGTAGTCAAACCAATGCGGTTTCTAACTCAACCCTGAAAAATCACCCCATTAGCATGAACAGGTCAACGCTATAGATTTATTTATGCAGTGCGTGACCTTCGGGCTTTCAAAGCCTGTAATGGATAATCAAAGTCGAAAGGCTTTAACCTTAGGACCTTTGTTTTACTTGATAATGCCTCTTATTCTTTCAGTCACTGCAGGAGAAATCGCTTTATCTTCATTGGATATTTCTCAGTATGAAAAGTAAAACCTAGAAGTTTTTATTTTTTTTATAGGAAGAGAAGAACATTTGAGAAGTAATCAGAATGTAGGAAAATGTTGCATTTGTGGTTTGTAAATCTAACTAGGGTTTAGGGTTTAAGACTGAGGTATGGATTAGATGTTCAGAGGGGAAGGATTGGGGTAAGTGGTTGGTTAGGGTATGGGATTCAAGGTACATATTGTGTTACATACTGTGTACAAAACATTTAGAGTGATTTGTGCAGGAGGCGCTTTGAAAATATCCACGACTTTATGAAAAAGCTTGCAACTCTACAAAGTCGGCAATTTCGGAATGAATCATTCTGGACACGCCTTGTTTCAACGGCCAATCACAGGCTTGGTGTTCATCCAGCAAGAAAAGTTACTGTATGACATCATACATGTTAGCAACACAAAAATAGCCTGACGAAAAAGAACCCATCATGATCAGAAATCCATTTCACAATTTTATAGTAAATAAAGAAAATATTTTATGGCAGACGTACTATAATCAGGCAATTCCTCAAAAACGCTCCGACCAATCACAGGTCTAGAATCAATCAAATCCACAGTTACCAACCAACCAACGTAATTTCTTTAACACAATTCTGTATTCGGAGTGAGTTTGAATTCAATTAGCCAATCACAGGCTTTACATCACTGAAATAATTTACCTGTGGTTTTCAGTAAACAATCAAATATTTCACTTACTCTCAGCTAGAATTGTACACAAATGTGACTCTTTTGTAGGAAACATCACAGACCTGACATTGATATGCTAAGAAACGGTTGTTAGCGCACGCACAGACCTCCAATGTGTTGGTTTTTTTTTGGAGATTTTTCTACCTGTGCTTGATAGATTGTGCTCCTGTGTCTTTCTCAGATCCAGTGCCAGTGCTAAAGGTCAGCCAGGTTTTACCACGAGGTAGCAAATAGGCCCCTAGCCACAGAGTGACAGCTTGAATTATTTATTTCGTGCCACACCCTATTTTATTTTTAATTTCTATTTTGTGGCCACAGTTGGAGGGAAGAACGGAAAAATGTATCGCAGCGTGAGATCCATGAGTCACTGTTTGCATTGCTGGTGCTAACGATACGCTGTATGGACAAAAGTAATGAGACATCTGACTTTTCTCTGTGGTTCATATTTGGTTCTTCCCCAGTGTTAGCACAAACTTGGAGGCACACAATTGTTGTCTTTGGATGTGCTAGCATGAAATGTTCCTCTCACTTCAACTTGGATACCCAAACCTGCACCAGCATGACACTGCCCCTGTGCACAAAGCCAGCTCCATTAAGAACTGCTTTCCATGGTTTGGAAGTGTGTGAAAGATCTCCTGCTATAAAGCTCCAACCCTGATTAACAACTTTGGTATGACTTTTTCACGATGACTGAACCCCAAGCCTCCTCACATTGTCTGACTTTAGTAACAAACTCATGGCTAAATAAATCTCCACATAAATCTCCAGAAAAATGTTGTGGAACATCAATCCCAGAAAAATGGAGGCTTTTATAACGATTTGGTTTCAAAATGTTGTGTTTGTTTGTAGCAAACTGGGTGTTAGCTTGCATAGCCGTGTTTATTCCTGATGAGCAGCCGTGGCGACTGTGGCAAGGAAAAACTCCCTTAGATGTTATGAGGAAGAAACCTTGAAAGGAACCAGATTTAAAAGGGGAACCCATCCTCATTTGGGTGACATCAAGAGTGTGATTAAAGTCTTTAAACACTACAGAACACTGGAGAGTGAGAACTAACATGAGCACTGGAGTGTGTGATTGTGAGTAATGCCATTTCTACAGTCTTATACAGTCTTTATGGTTATAAAACTAGGAGCTACTGAGCAACTCATAAAATAGCTCAACATTTGCGATCATCACAGAACCAACACCAACTTCTCCATGCCGGAGCCTTTAAACAACACTAGAAGCACTTAAGAAAAATATATATAAAATTAGTTTTTTGGAAAAATAGCCATTATAGTTAACGATTTTAACATTATATTTTATATAATTAAACATTAAACATTATAATGTTTAATTATAATGAAACACACCTTATGGCAATCAGCAACAATAATATATACAGGCTTTAAACACACACACACCACATACAGATCACTGCAAGCGGTTTCCCATTATTTGGTTAATATTTATTTAATACAGATAATGAAACTTACAACCTTCTGATCAGAAGTCTAACATCTAATTCTAACCACTAAGCTCCCCCTTCCCTCATGAATTCCCTCAGGAATCACTTACTGTGAATATACTGAAGGTTAAAAGCTAAAAAGCACCGTCGTACAAATGCATTTTTTCAATAAATTTGTGTCCTTGTTCCTGACCTCTGTTTTTCAAAACCATCTTGTACTGATGAGGCGCTGAACAAATCAATGAATGAACTATTTTGGTGAGCAGCCTCTACATTTTCAGGAGTTTTTTAAGGAAAGTCGGTGCAAATCTTAGAAACTGTATGGACCCTACATGAGAAATCACATGGAAGTCTGCACATACAGTAAAACCAGTAGCTGTGAACTGACAACATATCAATTCTAGTGTAACAACAAACTGCTGCTTATATGTTTTTTGATTTGATAAATCCTTCAAAAATCCAGAGTTAGAAACCTTTTCGTGTTGCATTACATTCAGAAGCGAGTTTTGAATAAAGCCTTACCTTGTGGTACTGCTGAAGTGTTAGAACTCAGTGTGGTATTGGATATTAGAGCACCACCTGCACAGAGCAAAAACATATACAGCTTGATAAATCTAGTGAAGCTCCTGAACATTTTAAACATCACGGCTAGATTACGGAACAATGCTGAAACATAATAAAAACCTCACCTGGTGCTGCTGTGGGATTATGTCTTGCCGTGGCTTCTGCTGTAAAGTGAAAACGCAGCTGCATTTCATAACAACTCAAGCAAAAAAAGAATCTCATAAAAATGTTTTATTTATTTAGATGTTGAGTCAAATAAGCAGTATGACATTTTTTAACTAAATTTGACAAATCTTTACCTGGTTGTGCTGGTAAGTCGTTGTTTCTCAATGAGGTTTTGTCTGTAAGGAAACAAAAATACAGAGCTTCCAGTAAAAATCAGGGCAGAATTCAAGATGTAACTACCCGTATATATATATATATATATATATATATATATATATATATATATATATATATATATATATATATATATATATATATCATGCAGAGTGGTTATTATTATTAATAATTATTAAAATTGTATGGAACACCTAGCCATGGATTATCTCTGGGTTGGATTTTAAATTTTTAAAATGTACATATCGAATAAATTACCCACATGAAACTATGAGCCAAAAAGATTTAATGTTCAAATGTAACAGGTCTCATAATGATTGAGGAAGCAATAGATGCTCATTCCCTACATTAACACCACCTTGCCATGAATATTTGTGTGTTGTTTATTCATTATATTCTTGCATAATCCCTATTTGTTCAATTCACAGGGAAAATTCCTTGTATTCGGAGTAACACTCGTTTTTTCGCAACTCGCAAAATAGCACTTGATCCTGCACAGCCCCTACTGTTACAATCCAATGAAGCCTAAAGAAACTACATGAAAATTGCAGAAATCATGTGTGCAGGACTTTTGATTTTGCTCAAACTTCAAATTTTCACCTTCGAAAAAGTGACCAGAGCTACTCGATGCGATTTCAGTATTAAATCCGCATTAGTTTACTTTTCTAAATGCAGGACTTTAAAAATCCTCTGGATACATTTGGACCGACTCAAAACTCAAAACTTACCCACTTCTACTTGGTTTCCTTGTGCACATGTTGTTGTTGTTGTTGCTGCTGCTATAGCCATTATCTGTCCAGTAAACACAGTAAAAATAGATTGAACAATCCACATGCACCATTTCTTTACATGTAAACAGTTGTTAGGCGATAATTACAATACATTTACGGCATTTAGCACATGCCCTTATCCAGAAAAACTTACAATTATCTGATTTTTATGGGTTTGAGGGCCTTGCTGAAGGGTCCAGGAGGTGGTGCTGGGATTTGAACTCATGACCTTCCAATCATAAATCCAACATCTTACCCACTGTGCTACCACTTCCCATCTAAATGTATAAATAGTATATGATGTAGTAATTATAAATCCTCACCTCGTAGTGTCGTCGAATCTGCACTTTCCGTGGGTTTCACTGTAATCGTTTATTATATTTGTTAATAAATTCTTTTGGGGAATTGTATAATGAACTAAATATACGTTTAAATCACACTTTAACCTCATGTTAATATCGTAACAAATATGTGTGTTTACGTTGGAATTCGTTCAAACCCTGCATGTTATTATGCAACTTAATTCTAAAGATATTAAACATTTTAAAATAATAATGATGGTCTGTCTGAATGCTCGATTCTACTTTAGCTCTAATATTATATATATAGTGAGCCACAAACGTTGGATTAGAAAAACAAACATGATCTATAAAACGTGTACATTAATAATTAATAAAGCAAAAGACAGCAAACATCGGAAACTATGACGAAAGCACTTGTTTTTTCTAGAACGCATGTCCTTGTCTTGAAATTTCCACCTCTTATGTAATGCGATTTTTTATGTAATTTTTTTATTAGAATCAGAATCAGATAGAAAAAAAAAATGAAATAGTACAAAGGCACTGCCAGGACTGAACCTGCCCCAAATCTACAGACCTAATTCTTTTTCCTTTATGACTAAAACTGTCCCAAATCCACAGACCTACTTTTTTTTTTTTTTTTTTTTTTGTACCTGGACCTGTCCCAAATCGATTCCTTTTATTTCAAAACCGCAACTGTTTTATCGTTAGGCTTCGCACCTTGTGATTTATGCTATTTCTATGTATCCGCATTCTCGGTGTGCAAAAGAAATTTTCCATAATTTCGCCTTCATTTCTATAAAATATTCCCAGATTCCATAACGATCATCAGTAAAATTCTAAATATTAGAAATGCACTTTATTTGTTACTCTTTTATTTCTTGCTCAACACCAGGCTTGAAAGAAAAACCCTAAAAGAACAGATGATGTATTTCAGATCCTGGTCAGTTGTCTGTGTAAATTCTGGTGCTGAATGAAGAAAAAGATCACAATCATTTCCTCATTGATAGCTTGATCTCAATTCAGATATGGAGACACTTTCCAGCAAATCCATCAAGGATATTAGCGTGTTCTTTATTTAGACCTTTCGCGGAGAAGTTTGTGGTCTGTGATAAATTCCCACAAACCCATTGAGAGTCCTTTAGAAATCTGTGATCTGTGTTATAAGACAGTGAATTTAATTTCAACTTACTGGATGTTCGTCTTGAGTTTCCCAAATAACGTTGACGTGGGGAAATTTAAATGTAAATAAAATATTCAGCAGTTTACAGAATTTGATGAAGTTTCACATATGCGATATTTATTGGTACGACATGTAATTGTGGATGTGTACTGGCAGGACGAGTGCAAAGGAATAGTATTGCTATAGAAAATAAATAATTTTAAATGTAAAAATGTATATAAAATAAAAGAATTACAAATAAAATAAAATATGAATTTAATGAAATATATATTATATAAAATATTAATAGATTAAAAAAATATTAATAAATTTGGCCGAAGTATTTCCACGAAGGAAAAATGGGTATTTTGCTTATTTAGGCAGTTCACAGGTAAAGTAGTAGGTTAAGTTTCAGTTTAAATAATTTCTTGATGGAAAATACCAGAATTTCATTAGAATCCTTTGACCTATGAAATGTGATCTTTCCTCTTGTAAGCAGCTTATGAATGTAAACATGTGAGTCATTTCTGACCTCGTTATCGCTTTGATTTAAAGAATTGATGTTGCTTAATTATGATATGAGCTGAGCTGAAGGTTAAGGGTTGTACTCAAGGACTTGCTCAACCATCAAAGTATTTCAGTGCTGGGATTTAATGACATGACTTTCATTCGTAACTCAAAGCCTTTAGCACTAAACCACCACAAGCAACAATTGTTTAGATTGTGATGAATCAAACTTGAAGTAGGAGACCCAAACTTATTCCAGCATGATGATGCCCTCTGTGCACAAAGCCAGCTACATGAAGATCTGCATTACATGGGTTGGAAGTGTGTGGAAGATCTTAAATGGCCTGTTACAGAGCACTGACCTCAACCCTACTGAACAGCACTGAGATGAATATGAACGCTAATTGCACCCTCATCATTTCCCCACCTACATCAGTTCCTGACTTTACCTACACCCTTGTGGCTGAATGAAGCTCCACAAATCTCCACAAGCACACTCAAAAAGCTAGAGGAACCTCTTCCCAGAAGAGTGGAGCTTATTACAAGAGCAAATACGGGTGAAATGTGGAATGTTATGTCCAAAAGGAGTATAACAATATTATAGTCAAGTGTTCACAAACTATGTGTAGTGTATGTCAACAGGAGTTTTTAAAATTGTGAACATCACAGGATCCAGATGTTTGCGGGAGTTGGTTTGGAACATTCTGGTCGGACTTTCTGTATAAGGAAGTGTGGGCTGTGGAGACAAAGGCAAATGATACCAGTTAACTGGGTTTAAAAATAAAGTTTTCTTGTAAAAGTTCTATTTTAAACTACAATAACAGTGAAAAGGCTAATATGCAAACTAGCATCAGGCTAAGATACAGAACTAACACCATTTTTTGAGAAGACGTTAGCTTCCTAATAAAAATGTACATTCCTGTGCTAAATTCAAACTCGACATTTCTGTTTTTTCTCCGTTCCCTGCCCACTCCAGTTCTACCTCTGACCCAATCTGGAGTCCCAGCAGAGAAAACCAGTAGCTATATTTAACGCTAAACAGAAACTTCCCCTTCCCCCTCCCCCTCGGCATGTATATGGACTTAGCTTTTGGGTCAGATGCTAAATGCAGCCCCTGACAGACGTTCTGGATACTTTTTTATACCATTTTATTTATTTCTTTTTCTTCACTTCACTTGGAAAACAGAGAAATATATGAATATGATGAAGTATTTTTAGTCACATGGCCAAGTCATGTGACCTCTTCGACTAAACACAAACAACTTTATAGTCCAGGGTTACCCAGGAGTTAAAAAAAACAGAAAGACAGAAAGTGTTTTTAAAATGAAACCGTGGTTTTCCAGATCGATCCGGATGAATGTGAATCTTAATAACAATATGCTAATACTGTCCTGATAATGCTAATACTGATTCTGCTAGCAAACCAAAAGTCCAATG
Source organism: Silurus lanzhouensis (assembly GCA_039877035.1). NCBI lineage: Eukaryota > Metazoa > Chordata > Actinopteri > Siluriformes > Siluridae > Silurus > Silurus lanzhouensis. The sequence goes on from JBCEWE010000195.1 coordinate 734,134, forward strand.
CCATTTTGGCCAAACAACTTGTTCAAATCAACAATCAATGTAGCTGGCTAAAGCTGGAGCAAAGACCTTTCACCCTGAGAACTCGCTTAATCATGTGACGGCTAGCAAACAAGGATGATGATGATGATGATGATGATGATGGCTAACACATGGTCCTGTGGGAAAGTAGCTGGCAGCAAAGCACTGATGGAGGACAGAGCTATCAGCCGTCTTCTACATACATCTACTAACAGACTAGAAAAAAGAAAGTGTAAATGTAAATGAATTTAGATATATCGTATATATATACATTCCTACGTTTATATTATTTGTTTGTCCACCTTTAGCCATTTATATTGCTCTGTGTGTGTGTGTGTGTGTGTGTGTGTGTGTGTGTGTGTTTGTGTGTGTGTGTGTGTGTGTGTGTTCTCATGTGCACATTAAGCCCAAGTCCACATTAAGCAGCCCAGAAACACCTGACATGGCCAAAGTCAGCACATCTTTACCCACAATGCCCCTGTGCTAATGACATTGCTGCCGTGTGATTAACTGTTTCTCAGCAGTGCCACTCACTCCAGTGCACTCAACACCATGTGTGTGTGTGTGTGTGTGTGTGTGTGTGTGTGTGTGTGTGTGTGTGTGTGTCTGTGTGCCCTCCGTGTGTGTTGCCAGTTAGTGTTCTATACAGCACTACTATGACGAAATTATAATTACATTGATATGCCATGGCAACACACACACACACACACACACACACACACACACACACACACACACACACACACACACACACACAAACAAGACTGTTCACTTAAACAGGCTCCTATACAGATTTGCATTATATAGTAGATGTGTTAGAACAGAAAAGAAAATGATGTAGCAAGAAAGAGAGAAGGATAGATAGATAGATAGATAGATAGATAGATAGATAGATAGATAGATAGATAGATAGATAGATAGATAGATAGATAGATAGATAGATAGATTCTGTTTAATCGGAAAGCTGAGAAAAGAGATAAATGGTTTGTGTGAGAAATGAAACCTGATCGATGATGAGGTGTGAGTGAGTAGAGAGAGAGAGAGAGAGAGAGAGAGAGAGAGAGAGAGAGAGAGAGAGAGAGAGAGAGAGGGAAAGATGAATGCATATATCATATAAAGCACAACTGCAGCTGCAGCATCAGTAATTCATACCAACACACACACACACACACACACACACACACACACACACACACACACATATATATATATATAGAGAGAGAGAGAGAGAGAGAGAGAGAGAGAGAAAAGAGAGAGAGAGAGAGAGAGAGAGAGAGAGACAGAGGGAAAGAGAGAGAAAGAAAGTGAGAGAGAAAAAGAAAGAGAGAGAGAGAGAGAGAGAGAGAGAGAGAGAGAGAGAGAGAGAGAGAGAGAGAGAGAGAGAGAGAGAGAGAGAGAGAGAGAGAGCATTGAGGCAGATGAAAGAGAAAGGTAGAGCTGAGAGAAGGAAAAGGACAACGAGGGTGTCAGCATCAGAACCCCCCCAACACACACACTCACACACACACACACACACACACACACACACACACACACACACTTTCTCTCTCTGTCCCTCTTACACACACGTTTCCACAGCCAGAGGAGGACTACCTAAGACTAGAGCAGAAGGAGGAGAGAATAGAGCTTGGAGATCACTGTCTCCTACATCATCCTCAATGTAGCGGACATAGCGGCTTCAATCACATCCGCGCGCGCTTGTGTGTGTGTGTGTGTGTGTGGGATATCGCATCCAGAGCGCTGCATCATCTCATCGCAGTGCCGCTAATGAAGAAAGGGACTCTGCAGTGACCGTGTGTGTGTGTGTGTGTGTGTGTGTGTGTGTGTGTGTGTGTGTGTGTGTGTGTGCATATGGAGGTCTGATAGCTGCAGTGCTGCTGCTGCTGCTGTGTGTATGTGTGTGTAAAGGCACAATGCATAGACAGGAGGACTTGAGATAGAGAACGAATCAAGGTGTGTGTGGGTGGGTGTGTGTGGGTGTGTGTGGGTGTTAGGAGAGAGTGTAGGTGTGTGTGTGTGTGAGTGAGTGAGAGGTGGACTCGAGCACATCAGCATTCCTGCTGCAGAAGCCCCGCTGTGTCGTCCACACACTCACACACACACACACGCTCACGAGCGCGGTGGTACCAGGGGCGGACGCGGGGACGCAGTGAGGGAGACGGTCCCGGGTCCCGGGTGAGAGGCGGTGACACCCCCTGCGAACGGCCGTCGGCACGGAGAAGCGCGGAAACAGGGGCGTGAGCGAGAAAGACAGGCGGAAAGCCATCATGGGCGAGTGGACGATATTGGAGAGGCTGCTGGAGGCTGCGGTGCAGCAGCACTCCACCATGATCGGGAGGTGAACACACACACACACACACACACACACACACACACATGCACATGGTCACCTAAGGACCTTCCTGTGATTAGTAAAACACAATGCAATTAAAATTCTTCAAGATCCAAATGTATAACCAAAGTCTTATTAGATTTAAACTCTTTTTAGTATTAATTTTTTTTTGTTGAAATAAAAGCTGTAGATTTTTTTAAATACGCAAAAGCACTTTTCTTTTTAGGGACGAGTAAAATGTCCCCACAAGGTCAAACCTATCACATATTTTTATCCTCGTGAGGACATTTGGTACCCTCGGAGACACTATGAGCAAACAAACAAACAAACAAATATAAATAAAAAGACAATAATAATATTAATTTGAATTTTTTTAAAATTATGTATGTACGGACGCCTGAAGACTTTACGTTATAAAGTGTTGTAGAGCGATTTTTCTCCTCCAGGATGTCATTTCATGAAAAAGAAACAAAACCACAATAAGAATACAACAAGAAGCTTGAAACAAACAAACAAACAAACAAACAAACAAACAAACAAACAAAAATAGAATTTGATGTAATTTCAGTAAACATATAAAGAATTGACCAAATTTGTTTAATTTGTTGTGAGGTTGTGTTTTTTTTATAGAAGAAAATAAAATCAGATAGTAAGTACAGCAGTATGAGCAACATCTAAAAAAAACCTAAAAAATGCTAAATATGTATTGCTTTTCTAAAAAAAGGAAACAACAGTTATTTTTTTTTTGTTTACATATTTTTAAAAGAAAAAATATGATAAAATTACGTTGCAAAAAAATGTAATTAGCTAATTTCAGTAAATCCACAAAAAGGACACATTTTTTTATTGTTTTGACACAAAATATTTACAAAAATGTTGTCATATTAAGTACTCAGTGATTGTTTAAAATTTGTTCTTGATTTTTATTTTTTTTGTACGAGCAAACTACACATATACTGTAGTATGCATAATGGTAAGAACATGGCAAAGACAAAAAAAAAACAACCTAAAAAAAAAAAAAAAACATTGATCACTTTCTAAAAAAGAAAACCACAAATTTACTTATTTTATTGAAAATGTTCGAGGAGGAATCAAGACACGTTAATCTGAATCAAAGCAAATTGTTTTCACGTAGGAATAAAAGTTGTCTTTATTTTTTATTTGTGTTGTTAAAATGTGCATATTTGAGGATATAAAACTTTATGAATGAATGACCTCGTTGGTGTTCCGTAATTAGGACATCAGTCAATTCACAGATACACCCCCCCCCCCCCCCCCCACACACACACACCCAAAATCACAACATACATCACAGAATAATCTCTTTTATGAAACCCATATTTTTGCATTTATTGTACGGAAAGCCAAAAGGACACCACTTTAATCCTATCGCTTGTTTTCTGTCCATAACAATTTTTTTTTCTATTTTTTTTTTTGTCTCATAAGTTAAAACTTTAAAATGAGAAAAAAAGTATAAAAATGTATGATTCGATTTGTATTAATTCACTGCATTAGCGATTGTCATTTGTTTTATAATAAAAAGATTGCTGATTTCGTTGTAAAATGAAGTTCCTGATGAAACTCATGCCTGCGTTTTTAGTTATTATTTAGTGATCTCAATATTTGTGATATTTACGAAATGTGTAAAATAACTAAATGACCCTTTTCGGCTTCCATAAATAAGATAAAAACAGATTTATTTACCAACAGCAAAAAAATACATTTTTTAAAACATAAATTTAACGCTACAAAGATATAAAATAAATGGTATTAAAGCAGACTACAGCTATAAATTATGTCTGGCACTGGAGACTCCTTCCATAAATCAGCATGTTTCTATGGTGATGGACGTTATGGCCAATTGGTGGTTGATCATAACCATTAACTTATAGAACATCGTCGTGATAATCTCTAATTCTCACCAGCCATGTCATGCGATCTCATCATTTTATAAACGGGAATATGTGTGTATGTGTGTGTGTGTGTGTGTGTGTGTGTGTGTGTGTGTGTGTGTGTGTGTGTGTGTGTGTGTTAGGGTTCCCAATAGGTTTTACCCTCTA
>JBCEWE010000195.1:746043-753883 GCA_039877035.1 Silurus lanzhouensis
AAAATGATGGTACATTGGTGTTACAGTGTGTACAGCAGGGTGTGTTGTGTGTGTGAAGGTGTGATAGGTGTTCCGTCCATGTGTTAATTGAATAATGTGGTTGATGGTTTTGGTGCAATTGTTTGTTGATTCGTTTGTTCAGAACGTGTTGTTTCTCTGCGCAGGATCCTGCTGACTGTGGTGGTGATCTTCCGCATCCTGATCGTGGGTATAGTGGGCGAAAAGGTGTACGAGGATGAGCAAATCATGTTCATATGCAACACGCTGCAGCCCGGCTGCAACCAGGCCTGCTATGACAAGGCCTTCCCCATTTCGCACATACGCTATTGGGTTTTCCAGATCATCCTGGTGTGCACCCCAAGCCTGTGCTTCATCACCTACTCGGTGCACCAGTCGGCCAAGCATAAGGACCGGCAGTACACCGTCATGCACGGCCCCTACATCGACCACGGCCACGGACCCAGCCGCAAACTGCGCAGCCTCAATGGCATCCTCGTCCACGACTCCAAGGATGAAGAAATTCCCGAGCTTAAGGATATTCCCAACATCCCTTCGTGGCCTCATCGGCCTTCAAAGAGCGCCAGGGCGCGGCAGCAGGAGGGCATCTCGCGCTTCTACGTCATCCAGGTGGTGTTCCGTAACGCGCTGGAGATCGGCTTCCTAGCTGGCCAGTACTTTCTTTACGGATTCAATGTGCCGGCGATGTTCGAGTGTGACCGCTACCCTTGTGTCAAGGAGGTGGAGTGCTACGTGTCACGGCCCACAGAGAAAACCGTCTTCCTGGTGTTTATGTTTGCCGTGAGCGGCATTTGCGTCGTGCTCAACTTGGCTGAGCTCAACCACCTGGGCTGGAGGAAGATCAAGGCGGCCGTGCGAGGTGCTCAGCAGCGCAGGAAGTCTGTGTGCGAGCTTAGGAAGAAGGACACCTCACACCTGTCCTCGCTTCCCAACCTGGGGCGCACGCAAAGCAGCGAATCGGCATACGTCTGACGGAGAATAGGGGAGGGGCTTAGGACGGCATGGGCATGGATGACCAGACGGAAGGAGAAGGCACGTCCTACAATTATGACTTAATTGAGCATGAGACGACTCGGTATCATTCGCAAGGTCGGACAATGGGGAGACAGGGATGGGAGACGGCGGTACGTGAACCTGAGAGAAAAAAACATCAAAAAAGGAATTTAAACCCTGAACGCATGCAAGGACAATGTTCTCACACTCACATACCTATCTCCCCAAGACCTGTGGATGTCTTCCAAACAAGGCCATGTCAAAAAAGCTAAAGACATTTTTGAGATGGTAGCTCAAGGCGGAGAGAGACAGCGAGGCACTCAGCAATCAGATCTTGATCTTTTGAATTTCCAAAAAAACTAACAAAGCAAAGTTGCAAAGTCTCGAAGCTTACCCTGTCTCTCTCTTTCTCTTGTAACAAGTGACAACGTCTTTCATGCGGGGAAATTTGAATTGTAAAAGAAAAGAATGATGATGCAACGATAACGATGATGGTGATGATGATGATAAACAAGCCCCTCCCCCTTTGACAGCAGCTGGGCAATAGGAGGACCACCCCTTTATTCATCTACTATAAACATAACCGTAAAAATAAAACGCATAACCAAACACTCGTTACTCCGTTCGCGTCTCTTAGAGCCCTCAAGCTGCTGCTTAGGAACAACTCTGTACATATTTTTTGGCATTACGATTTATTGCAATGATTCTTTTCATGAATATTCAATGCACCTTTGTATAACTTTTTTGGTCCTGTATGTTCAAGTCAAGCAACGTTTCTGCTCTCACGTGAGATCTTCTGAGAAGTCCACACATGCGCGTTTTTTGCTTCCTGCTCCGTTGCGCATGGCTAAATCGGTAGCGATAGAGGTAGCTCTCGGTAGCTGATGTAGATTCTAGGTGGTTTCTTCCACAATCAGGTGAAATGACAGGAATGTGCAAAATTCCTTGTTGTAAATCAATATGAAGTACAATGCAAATAGTCTCTGTGCTTTGCCAAAGTGTCTGATTTCTTGGAAACTGGGTGGAGCTAACCTTGCGGAGAACGCTTTGGTCACCGTGATGTTGATGTTGCTCATCCTTACCACCAAACTATGCATTCATGCTTGAATAATCTGTGCAGGTCTGAGCAAATCAGCAAACGAATGCTAGCTACCTAGCCGGCTAATGTGCTGACAGTGCTAATCATGTGGGTTGGCACACGGAGGGTTTAAATGGGTTTAATCGCTTGACTGGTGTGGCGTTCTGCCGGAGTGAGGGGCTGTCAATCAATCAAGTGTAACAATTAGAATATTAGGCCATGCCCACTGAGTTTAGATCAGTGAGTTTTGCAGCTGTGAGTTGAGCAGCATTTATTACTACCTAAATGATATAAATCTCTTTTATCTCAATTCTGCTTTATGTTTAATTTTGAAACAGGTTCGAAACGTGTTATTGTTATAATGTTGACTTTATACAGTTCCTGTGAACTGTTTTTTTATGGATGTTGAGACACACATGCATGTTCCTGTTGTTTTTATGTAACAAACCCGGAAATATTATAATAACATTAATAAGATTTACTTTGACCAATTATATTGTATATATATATATATATATACTTTACATACTCTTGGCATCCGAAAAGTTTTTTCTCTTCTGTGGTGACTGGGCAGGTCAATCCAACATAGATAGAACTCCAGGCGACTGTTTACTCTCTAAATAACACTTAAGAGGTTGGACGTATGCTTTGGCTCCTTGTCTTGTTGTATGGTGAAGTTGGTTTCAATCATTCCAGATGGAATTGCATAGTGTTGAAGTATGGATCGGTAGCCATGTTGATTCCTTTCACCCGGAATAAGTCTTTACGCTTCCATCTCTATGTTCTTCTGTTAGAGCCAAAAACGTCACATTTGGACCCATCTGTCCACAGAACCTTCTTCCATTTATTGACTGTCCAATTCTTGTGAGTTTTTGCTTTTTACTTAACTTGTTGCATAGAAACAAAAGGAACATTCATGCGTCTTAAATCCCATAAAAGACTCCACACTTTTGACAGACACTGTTGTAAGCAGCTTTCAAGGCAAATGTGCAAGGAAAAAGATTGAATAAGCGATGGCCCCTTTTGGCTTGCATAGTGTGTGAGCAGAAAAAAAATCACCTTGACTCTGTATACAGGACCATAACTGGGCTAAGTGCAAGAAATGCAAGCTTTAATGTAAAAAACAAAAAACAAAAAAAGATACGAAATGAAATGAAGAAAATACCTGTATAATTAGTGCTGATAATTATTTTATTTGTTCTGTATGAAAGAAACTTGTATATTTCATGATAAAAAAAGAATTTTATTTTATTTTTTTCAGACTTCTGCAGAAAACAACACAAAACAAGGCATGTTAATGACGCATTATTAGAATGGCTAGACTGTGACCTGGGCTGTGTTATGACATTTTATTTTGGAAAAAAAAAAAAGCGATATTCTTTTGTTTTTTTGTTCATTTATTTGCACCATGTTTATGTACTCCGAAGCATGCTGAGCAGAAAAACTATAGCACCATGCAGATATGGGATTATGGGACCTGTGCTGATTATGGCTCTGGTATTGGCAGCAATAATAAATATATTACAATAAGAAATTATAAGAAAAAATATATAATGAATATATGTCGAAAAAATAAAAGAAATAAATTCCCTCCATTTTGATGATGCATGCATGTGTGTGTATGCGTAAATGATTGTATGCATGTGAACGAATGGTGTTTCCTGAGCTGTCAGATTATTTAAAGGTTGACAAATTGTGATGTCTAGACGACTGGGTCAGAGCGTCTCCAAACCTGCAGCTCTTGTGGACTGTTCCTGGTCTGCAGTGGGTTCTGATTCAACAGACGAGCTCCTGTAGCTCAAATTGCTGGAAGAAGTTCATGCTGTTAATGATCCACAGGTCAGGACTGTTTTGGGACCAACACAATATAGGCAGGTGGTCATAATGTTTTGCCTGATTGTTGGCCATAGAGTTAAACCTGGTTGGTGTATGTGGAAAGTAAAAAGTTTCTTTCTTGATTTGATTTGTTGAATTACTAAAATAATGCTTTATTTGGTTACAGGTTGTTTAGTTACATTTATGGCATTTGGCAAATGCCTTTATCCAGAGCAACTAAACAGTTGAGGGTTAAGGCTTTGCTCAGGGTCCCAGTAGTGGCAGCTTGGTGGTCTCATGAACTCATGCCTTGAACTCATGACCAATACCAAGTCCAATGCCACGGAGCTACCACCTTTCTTTCATGTTCGTGCTCAACTGTAAAAGAAAACATTTGGAAGAAAAAGCATTTCCTTTGGTGTTATTGGATTCTAGAGAAAGGAGAAAAATGGTCAGGGAGGCTGCGTATAGCAAGTGAGACCTAGACGTTCTAAAACTTCAATGAACTAACACTCAGAGAAAGAACTATTATCTCTGCAACTCATGTATTTATTGTGATCAAATCGACTCAAAGATCCAATCATGAGTAACCGATGCGTACCTTTGTTCCACCAGAGCTGAACAGGAAATGGAAAGGACGAGTAAAATGTTGACCCTTAGCTGGTCTTGACCAAAGACTAATGTCTCCTTTCCTCTTTTATTATTGCATTTCATGTTGTTTATTATCCATATTCCAAATTCATTGTTCAAAATCTCTCATATAATCTGATTAGTATATATTAAAAAACATTTCGCCCTCAAGACGATGTGTTCTGGAGACGCACACAAACACATATAGACTCACACCTGCACTCAGCAAGTCATATGAGCCTTTTCCCAAAATGGCCGCCAGCTTTGATTAGAACTGACCTGAGCGCTAATCACTACTCACTGTCAGGCTTTCTCCTTCTACTGGCCGCTTTGAAGCATGCTAGCTTTTCTGTGTGTGTGTGTGTGTGTGTGTGTGTGTGTGTGTGTGTGTATGCGTGCGCATGCACACATGATGTGTTCTGTTCTCCATGTACAGACAGAATGTCCCCAAGGGTGATGAGAAAGGCTCAGACTCTCTGAGTGAAAAATTCATGCTGTGATTAAAACCATTCTGATTTAGCGCACGGTTAAAATATAATCCACAAAATATGATATCATTTTGTACATTTCCAAACCGACTCAATTACATACAAGTATCATTAGTAGCTAATCTGTCAAAATTTCTTTAACTAGTTTCATTAGCTAGCTAGACATTTCTCTCTCTCTCTCTCTCTCTCTCTCTCTCTCTCTCTCTCTATATGTATATACACACACAGTCAACCTCTAATAATTCACGGTTTGGAACTCGGAAAAATCGCTGGGTCTCATTTGGAACCAAACTAACAGCAAGTTGCGGATTATTTAAAAATTCGCAGGAATCCGCAGCGGGACCGAATGTTCAGGAACGTTAGGAATAACATTTTAAACTGTTTTCAATTTTTTTAGTGATAAAGAAAAAAATTCTGATGTGACCATTTACTTCCTATTCAGCCATTTTCCTCCTCCATTTAAAAAAAATATCTGTGAAAGAAACCTGCAATGAATGAAAAGTGGAAGTCGACAAGGGTGTGTGAGGAACAGGACTGGAATCGAGCCCAGGGTTCTCTCTGGGTTTAACGCCGGCAGACCTGTTACGACGGTGCAGGATGAGGCTGAGCTCAGCGAACACCATGGCTACTGTTACCGTGGAGATGCCTTCTGGCCCAACCCACTCTAATTTTACCTGCCGCAGTGATCTCTTACAATGTGTTTGTTCTTATGTGGTGAAGAAAAAGAAAGAGAGAGATAGAGAGAGAGAGAGAGAGAGAGAGAGAGAGAGAGAGAGAGAGAGAGAGAGAGAGAGAGAGAGAGAGAGAGAGAGAGAGAGAGAGAGAGTCCGATTTGCTCTTATAATGATCTTCACTCTTCTGGGAAGATTTTCCAGTATCTTTTTATGGAGATTCATTCGGGCAAAAGACACACTGCTTCAATTATTAATCTGCAGAGTGACAGAAAAACAGAGAGATACTGGTGCAAAATAATCTCTCAGGGATGGATAGAACTGTGTGGTCATGCTGTCGTTTACATCGCTCTCGTTTAAAACGCTATTTTGTGTCAACGCGCATTCGATTTGCATGTTTATGTGCCTCTGGTTGCCATGCGCCTCCATACCTTTCATCAGATTATAATCCTAATCCTTATTCCTGAAATAATGTCATCTGAGCAAAGGATAACACAGAGGTCAAGCACAGGTGAGGATTAGTGAGGAATCAGACAGAAACACCGACACATCAAAGTAAAAAACAGTGTGTTCATATGTTGCACAGTATACAGTGACACTACACAATACACTCTTACACTAAACACTACACACTATACTCTTTAACTACACACTATACTCTTACACTAAACACTATACTCTTACACTACACCCACTAAACACTATACTCTTTAACTACACACTATACTCTTACACTAAACACTATACTCTTACACTACACACACTACACACTATACTCTTACACTGCACACACTACACATTATACTCTTACACTACACACTACACACTTTAACTACACACTATACTCTTATACTACACATTACACACTTACACTATACACTACACACTTACACTACACACTCACACTACACACTATACTCTTATACTACACACTATACTCTTATACTAAACACTATACTCTTATACTACACACTATACTCTTACACTAAACACTACACACTTACACTACACATTATACTCTTACACTACACATACTACACACTTACACTACACACTATACTCTTATACTACACAATATACTCTTACACTAAACACTACACACTCACACTACACACTATACTCTTATACTACACACTATACTCTTATACTACACCCTATACTCTTACACTAAACACTACACACTTACACTACACATTATACTCTTACACTACACATACTACACACTTACACTACACACTATACTCTTACACTACACATACTACACACTATACTCTTACACTAAGCACTACACACTTACACTACACACTATACTCTTATACTACACACTATACTCTTACACTAAACACTACACACTCACACTATACTCTTATACTACACACTATACTCTTACACTACACACTTACACTACACATTATACTCTTACACTACACATACTACACACTTACACTACACACTATACTCTTACACTACACATACTACACACTATACTCTTACACTAAGCACTACACACTTACACTACACACTATACTCTTATACTACACCCTATACTCTTACACTAAACACTACACACTCACACTATACTCTTATACTACACACTATACTCTTACACTAAACACTACACACTTACACTACACAATATACTCTTACACTACACATACTACACACTTACACTACACACTATACTCTTACACTACACATACTACACACTATACTCTTACACTAAACACTACACACTTACACTACACAATATACTCTTACACTACACATACTACACACTTACACTACACACTATACTCTTACACTACACATACTACACACTATACTCTTACACTAAGCACTACACACTCACACTACACACTATACTCTTATACTACACACTATACTCTTATGCTACACACTTATACTCTTATACTACACCCTATACTCTTATGCTACACACTATACTCTTATACTACACTCTATACTCTTACACTAAACACTACACACTCACACTACACACTATACTCTTATACTACACCCTATACTCTTATACTACACCCTATACTCTTATACTACACCCTATTACTCTTATGCTACACACTATACTCTTACACTAAACACTACACACTTACAACTACACACTATACTCTATACTACACCCTATACAC
>JBCEWE010001767.1:0-7500 GCA_039877035.1 Silurus lanzhouensis
GTTCTACAGCATGGTTTCACGTTACTCAGTGCTTGGTCATGATCTGGACTTTTCCTCTTTCATGATCCGAGCCCGTCTCACACGATCAGCTGAATTGACTCGTCTGATATCACGCCTGACTCAGCTGCGTTCCTCTCACTTATCGACATATGACTCAACATCTGAATGGATCGATTCGTTTTTGTGTAGTCTGGTCGAACACTAATTGGGTCATTGCTCAAATGTTGCCTAATTGTATCTTAATTGTCATATATTGTCATATTGTCAATATAAATAAGAGCAGTTCTGGTGTTGCCTCTCTGAGGGGCTTCATGCTGTGATAAACTGCTCCATTACACTGCTGCCAGTCCTAATGTTATTATTACTGTTATTAATGATAATCATTCAACAACACATTATTGCTATAGAGCACAGCAGACACTCCCTCCTGTCACATGACTTACACAGTAAACCATTATAACATGATCAGTGTGTAGATATGCAAGGCTTTTTAGGCTTTCAATCCAGTCTTCATACTGAACATACTGATTCTGGAGATGCTTAGAGACTTCAGATGATTTAAAACTAGAGATGTAAAGGACTCTAAATTGTGAGGGACTGGAGATGGTTAGAGATTGGAAATGATTTAAGACATTTAGAGACTGGAAATAGTGAGAGACTGAATATGGTTAAATACATTTAGAGACTGGAGATGGTGAGAGACTGAAGATGGTTGGAGACTAGAGATGGTTAGAGACTGGAGATGATTAGAGACTGGAGATGATTGGAGACTGGAGATGGTTAGAGACTGAAGATGGTTAGAGACCAGGAAATGGTTAGAGACTGGAGATGGTTAGAGACTGGAGATGGTGAGAGACTGGAGACAGATCAGAGAAAAGAGAAAGGTTGGAGAGAGACAGAGAGAGAGACAGAGAGAGAGAGAGAGAGAGAGAGAGAGAGAGAGAGAGAGAGAGAGAGAGAGAGAGAGAGAGAGAGAGATTGCTAAGATTTAGAAGACTGATTAGATTCAGTAGAAGAGTTAAGGAATGAAATGGCATAAGGACAAGTAACAGGAGACAGTAAATACACTAAAAGCTTTAACATGGATTCATAACTATTTAAAATCTACTTCGATGAACCTGTGAGGTGATCACACTGATCTTCTCAGTGTCCTGAAGAAATGCTGCAGCTGGACTCACTTCTGCAGAACATTTCAGTCTTACTGATTTTACTGCCACACAGAATCCACAAACTTCAGCAGCAGGAGTTCTGTGCTGTGGAACTGCAAGGCCATGAGGAGAGTCACGCTGAGCGAACACACACACACACACACACACACACACACACACACACACACACACACACACACACACACACACTGGGACACGGGTTACAGCAAGGTCGTTATGCGTGAAAGGAGCTGAGGGACCGGAGCAGACTAAAAACTACTCTTCTCATCTGACCCTCCCCAGATGTGCAGCAGAGCGTGCAGCCCAGATCTTGTAGAACACACACACACACACACACACACACACCACACACACACACACACACACACACACACACAGAGAGCGAGAACAACCATGCACTGCTTTGCTATCAGTGATGAGGTGGTGGGATGGATGAAGGAGTTACTGCAACCCCCAGGCATTAATAATTTTACTATAAGTTTACTATAAATATACATCACACAATGTTTTATTTCCTTTACACCAGATTTACATTCACAGCATTTGAGAGGAACCTGCAGAATGCTCTAAAGTCTCCATCCATCAATACATCCTGATAACGTTTGTTAGGTCATAGACTAAGACCAGCATTAGTATAAAATCTCTGTTAGATGGGTGTAGTGTTAAATAGCCAACAGAAGATAGTTACATTTTGTATAAGAACTAATTAAGTATTTAGGAGAGGTTGGGCTTCAGATATTATTTGGACATAAAAGAGACCTTGGCATCAGAATTCAGTACAGTGGTAAAGGATGGAGGGATTAGTGGTAGAGATGGGAATCAGTGGAGTTGTGGTAGAGGATGGAGGGATAAGTGAAGAAGTGATAAAGGGTTGAGAGAGCATGATGGAGTGTTAGAGGATGGAGGGATCAGTAAAAGTATGGCAAAGGATTGAGATATCAGTGGAGCAGTGGTAGAGGATAGAGAGAATGTAGAACAGTGGTAAGGATGGAGTGATCAGTGGTGCAGTGGTAGAAGATAGAAGAGCATGGTGCAATGGTAGAGGATGAAGAGACCACTGCAATGATCCAAAACACAGCTGTGCGAGTTGTGTTCAATCTGCCCAAGTTCTCCCACACCACCCTACTGAGGGGCTAAAATGGACCTCCTCACTCCTCACACTGCACCATGCTGTCTGAGATCCTCCAGCACTGCTCGACCTCTCAGGATAAGAGGTAAGTATATTCAAGACTTTCTCTGTTCTGGCACCAGTTGGTGGAATGAACTTTCCCTAGATGTCCAAACAGTGAGGTCCCTGGCTATCTTCATGCAATGGGTGAAGACCGTCCTCTTTCTGCTGCAACACTTAAACTAACACTTTTCCACTCAAAGCACTTTTGCACGTCATTCTGGAAAAGGGTGCCTGAGCTAAATGCCACAAATGTAAATGTAAATGAACATTGTGCAGTGGTAGAGGATGGAGGGATCAGTGGTGCAAAGGTAGCGGATAGAGGGATCAGTGGTGCAGTGGTAGAGGATGGAGGGATCATTGGTGCAGTGGTAGAGAATGGAGCGATCAGTGTGCAGTGGTAAAGGATGGAGGGATTCGTGGTGCAGTGGTAGAGAATGGAGCGATCAGTGGTGCAGTGGTAAGAAAGGAGGATCACTGGTGCAGTGGTAGGAATGGCGGGATCAGTGGTGTAGTGGTAAAAGATGGAGGGATCACTGGTGCAGTGGTAGAGAATGTAGGGATCAGTGGTGCAGTGGTAGAGGATGGAGGGATCAGTGGTGCAGTGGTAGAGAATGGAGGATCAGTGGTGCAGTAGTAAAGAATAGAGGGATCAGTGGTGCAGTAGTAGAGGATGGAGGGATCAGTGGTGCAGTGGTAGAGGATGGAGGGATCAGTGGTGCAGTGGTAGAGGATGGAGGGATCAGTGGTGCAGTGGTAAAGAATGGAGGGATCAGTGGTGCAGTGGTGGAGAATGGCAGGATCAGTGGTGCAGTAGTAAAGAATAGAGGG
The DNA here is from genome assembly GCA_039877035.1 of Silurus lanzhouensis. Taxonomy (NCBI): domain Eukaryota; kingdom Metazoa; phylum Chordata; class Actinopteri; order Siluriformes; family Siluridae; genus Silurus; species Silurus lanzhouensis. The sequence continues at coordinate 3,169 of JBCEWE010001767.1, forward strand.
ATCAGTGGTGTGATGGTAGAAGATGGAGGAATCAGTGGTGCAGTGGTAGAGAATGTAGAAAATCAGTGTTGCAGTGGTAGAGAATGGAGGGATCAGTGGTGCAGTGGTAGAAGATGGAGGGATCAGTGGTGCAGTGGTAGAGGATGGAGGGATACGTGGTGTGGTGGTAGAGGATGAGGGATCAGTGGTGCAGTGGTAGAGGATGGAGGGATCAGTGGTGCAGGAGTAGAGGATAAAGGGATCAGTGGTGTGGTGGTAGAAGATGGAGGGATCAGTGGTGCAGTGGTAGAGGATGGAGGGATCAGTGATGTGGTGGTAGAGGATGGAGGGATCAGTGGTGCAGTGGTAGAGGATGGAGGGATCAGTGGTGCAGTAGTAGAGGATGGAGGGAACAGTGGTGCAGTGGTAGAGGATGGAGGGATCAGTGATGTGGTGGTAGAGGATGGAGGGATCAGTGGTGCATGGTAGAGGATGGAGGGATCATGGTGCAGATAGAGGATGGAGGGAATGTGTGTGTAGAAGATGGAGGATCAGTGGTGCAGTGGTAGAGGATGGAGGGATCATGATGGATGGTAGAGATGGAGGGATACAGGTGTGGTGTAGAGGATGGATCAGTGTGCAGTGTAAGGATGGAGATTAGTGATATAGGATGGATATTTGTAAAAAAAAAAAAAAAAGGACAGTTGATCTTATCTGGATCAGTCCGCAGCTGAATAATGAGGATGAAGGACGAATATTCACGACTTATGGCAGAACGTTTATACTCAGATCCACTTGTCGTCTGTTTGCTCCAGACAGAGAATAATCCGATGTGAAGTACTCGGCTGTGTGGATCAGACCAAGGTCAGCCTTAATATAACACATACAGATACATACCTGTAATAACTATAATCCAGCTTCCAGACACAATTATACAATTTCACTGAAATATGATCAACAATATCGCAGAATCCCATTACAGCAATACGATGCGAGGCCTTTCTCACTTATTTCCACAGACACCCAGAAATCGTTTGTATGTCACTTGATGACAAATCAATGAAAAGCATCAGTGGGGAAAAAGAAAAATCCTTCCACTGAGATTGAAGCTTCACCAAAACGAAAGCACCGACTCAAAGGAGGAACGAAACAGATTCGCTTCACTTCATTTCAAAAATGCAAAATATAATAATATAATAATAATAATAATAATAATAATAATAATAATAAATAGGTGCAGATAAAGCAAATAGTCACGTTCTTTTGACTGCTCATTCTGCCTGAAACTTTACAATTCTCATCCTGAAGCTTGTTAACCTTTACCGTCCTGCCTTCACTTCTATGAACAACGCTTCGGCGTTCCACAGAAGAAATGTTCCCTTCAACCACACTTGGCTGTGCGTAATAAATAACCAACAAGACAAGAAGATAAAAAAAGCAGAAAGGGAAATGAAAGGGAAATAAAAGCATAAAAATAACACCCAGATTTTATAGAATTAAAAAAGTCTCTGTCCTTGGTACTGAAGAAGAGTGCACTGAAACACATTCTATACAGATACTGCAGTAACAGTGGGGTCCATTTGGAGTTTCAATAATCATGAGTGTACAGTAGTAAGAACACAAACTAATGATACCTTTTATCACAGCTGCATTGAATGAGGAAGGAACCAAAGTCCTAATAAACCCAAGCTGCAATACTTTGCATGAAAAGCAGCAGAACTAAAACAATGCAGCAGCATACAGTAAACAAGCACAATGATTATTAAAACTACTCTATTATTCATTTGTCCTTTTATTCCTTCTTACATTTTCTAGTGGAAATTACAGTAGCAACAGGCTAGGAAGTCAGTGCAGATCGTTCTTGTTCTGAGCCACAGACTTTAGCTCCTCCTGATGGATCTTCAGAGGTTCCCAAGACAACCATGAGATATAATCTCTCAAGTGGGTCATATAGTTGAGTAAGTAAAGATACACTCTGTAAAAGTAAGAGTGCTCTCTTTAAACTTTCACTAAGAAAAAGTACAAAAGTATTTGCCTTCAAATGTACTTAAGCATCCAAAGTACTATGATTTATTATAACTAATGTTCTATTATCATTTTTTTCAGCCATGATACAACAGCCATGGTGCACAGCAGGTTAAGGGCCTTCTGTGCACCATGGGCGTTGTATCTTGGTTGACCCTGCACTCTGATACCAGCTTCCTAACATTGCTGTGATGTGTAAGAAGAATTTCACTGTGCTATAAAGTAAAAAGCCCCTTTATCTTGCAAGCATGGTTGCCAATTATGGCAACTTGTCGTCGATCTATTATCCAATCGAGCTGAAACTTAATCTCTGGTGTATAGTCTTCAAAATACATCCTTGTTTCAGGATCATGTGATTTGCCTGAAACAATTCTGGAAACCTTGGGATGGTTTTGGAAATCAGAATCATTCTTTGCTATATCAATGACCCATATGGTCTGCAGCTTTCCTATTTATTGCTGAATATTTTCCTATAACCACTGGTCCTCCAACCCACGCACAAGGAAGTGCAAGCGCTCCGAATTCATCTGCACTAGAGGCAGCACGGACAGCGCCAAGTTGGCATGGCTGCCTGGAGAGCCAGAGTACAGATACTGGGGCAGTGAAACAAGACACGGCTGGAGGCAACTAACAATGTGACCAATCTTCACTGTCTTCGAGCCAAGCAGAACATATAAAGGACACCGCAAAGACAGTAAATGAGAACCTTTTGCATGTTGCTGCAGCGAATTCGTTTGGTGTGTTTTCTTACCTACTTAAAATTACCACCAGGGTCAGTTGTGTAGCTCTCTTAGGATCTAAGCTGTTCAGGTTTTGAGCAGCGAGACGACTGCCATGTTCAGCCTGTATCGCTAATGAACTTCTGTTCAGACAGTTTGGGTAATTAAATCTTATTGTGTATAAGCCAGTGACAGACAAACACCAAATCCTCCCAGTCTGTGTAATCCCCTCTAAAACTCTGCTCTCTCTCTCACTAACTCTACACACAACCTCTAACACTGTAGGTATATTTATATCGAAATACCGGTAATGTGCTTAACGATACGGCTGCTGATTTGTGCTGTATTTTTCTCATAACATGTGGCCCTCTCAAAGGTCACGAGGGACATTAGGAAGCTCTGGTTGTTAGCTCAACAAAAAAAATACAAGATCTACTTCTCTTTTAGCTTTTTCAGGTGATCTTAAAGGTCATACCAGTGATAAATCTTGAGATTTTCTAGTTATACATCTGCCCAGAACGCAATTAATCTTTATGTTGAGGAGAATCACCTGTTTATCGATTAATGAGATGATGAGCATGATAGTGCTGATGATGGGATTAGTATGAATTAGGGATGCTCTTCTCCATAATTGATTCCGATGCGATTCGCATCTCAAAGCATCGGCAACAACACGATACATCAAAGTACATACGAAGTAGCTATGATGCGATACGATGTGATTCCCCTCATTACGATGCAGTGCGGTTTGATTTCAGTTCGATTCAACACAAGCGGTTCAATAGAAAAATACGATGCTCTGTGATTTAATAAGGTACAGATAGTACATTTTTATTTCTTGGTTTGACAGAGAGCAAATCATCAATTTAGTTAAGTGCCTTCTGACTTTTAATGCACGGCTGTGTCACACCATGCCTTTGTAGTGCAACAATAAAAAAAAAAAGATAAAACCAGACGTTCTTTTTCTGTTTAGTCTCCAGCAAGATGCAACTCTACCTCTGCCATGTTAATCTGTATTGTATGTGAATCATACCATCCCTAATCCCATACAGAAATCTTATATATATATATATATGGAATCATAGTTAATATATATGTTATGTATGTATGCAATATATATATGCTTTGCGTATATGCATATATGTTAACGCTCTGGAAGTTGAACTGAGATGTGCGAGTGAGGGAATTTGAGTGACTAATGCACTAATGCCCCAGCAGGAATAAAAACATGCTGATGTTTATATCTTTCCTCAGATATGTGTGTAAAGTTGACGACTACAATATAAAGCCTTAAGGGTGTTTGTGTGTGTGTGTGTGTGTGTGTGTGTGTGTGTGTGTGTTGGTGACCTGGATATGGAGTCATTTTCCACATAAGTCATACATTCTGTGTGAATAAACATCCGTGGGTGTGTTCCTCAGTGCAGATGGAATCTTTCTCACTGAAGCTTGGTTTTTTCCCCCCGCTGTGCTTTGACAGGGTCGACAGACAACAGGACAAATTTCCGGTTTGGAGAACAAACATGGCGAAACGCTGAGCCGTGTGGAGCGGCGCAGAGGTGCAGCAGAACGGCATGCTGGGAGTTTCTCTGCAAATCGGCGCTGACGGCCG
>JBCEWE010001767.1:12500-23807 GCA_039877035.1 Silurus lanzhouensis
ATACAGTTCAGCATCAGTTCAACATCAAGCAGAACATTTAGAGAGGAATAAATGATGAAGAAACTCCAGACTCGAACTCGACACAACAACCTTATATGCATCATTTTTTAATTAGTAGAAAAGAAGGTTTTGGGTTCATGATCATTGTAATAGAAATCAATCAGTGTTTGAGTCATTAATATCATTCTATTAATAGATCAGTGTGCTGAGAGTCACATTCGAGTCTTTACACATAAACTGAGGTGATTAAGTGAAGAGTCTTCTGATAAAAATAATATATATATTTTTTAACATTAGAGTTATAATAAATCACTACTTTGGATACTTAAGTACATTTGAAAGCAAAAACTTACTTTTACTCAAGTGAAAGTTTAAAGGGACACTTTTACTGTTACTGATACTCTAATTCTTAGTCCACCGCTGAATACATGTACTTTTTACAGTCATATCTTGAATTTTTGTGACAAAAAACTTTCTTTCAGCTTCTCCCATTAGGGGGCGCCACAGCGGATCTTCCGCATGTTCGATTTGGCACATGTTTTTATGCTGAATGCCCTTCCTAACACAACCCTCCCCATTTATCCGGGCTTGGGACCGGCACTGAGAGTGGCTGGGGTCGGTTCCCTGACCGGGGATGGAACCCGGGCCGCAGCGGTGAGAGCGCCGCATCCTAACCACTAGACCACCAGGAAACCTTGAATTTTGTGACTATTTGTATTTATTTTCATGGCATTTTTGGCACAATATTCAATTCGATTCTGACTTGACACGGCAGTAACAAAGGAAATAAGTTACTGATCGCTTTCAAAACAGGTTTTATTCCAATCACATTAACAAAAAAATCGGACAACGGTTGAGGGTTAAGGGCCATACCCAGAGACCCGGCAGTGATAGTGCTGACATTTAAACCAATGACCTTCCAAACCAGTGCAACTTCCTCACTTCCTCATCTTTACTGAAATCCCCACAGTTGGAATCTTGAAATAAATTCCTGAAACCAAGACAAGACCTAGTCCAAATAAGGTCAAGACCAAGACAAGACTGAGACCTAGCTAGCACAGGGAGGTGGTAGCTCAGTGGTTACTGATCAGAAGGTTGCAGGGTCAAGCCCCAGTATTGCCAAGCTGCCACTCTTGATCAAAGCCCTCAACCCTCTGTGCTCCAGGAATGCTGTATTACGGGTGACCCTGAGCTCTGATCCCAGCATCCAAACATCACTGGGATACGCAGAAATTTCACTGTGCTGTATTGTACATGTGACAAGAAAAAAGCAAAACAACACAACACAAAGCTTTAAAGCATGACTCCGCCCCTATTATCCTCCTATTGAAGCGGTAAAACTCATATATAAACCAAATTAATGACACATTTGCATGTTTCTTTTGCTCATAATCAGCATTACGAGACCTGGTTCCAGTTTGGTTTGTTTAGTAGGAGGCGTGTTCATCCAGTAGTTCCAACCAATCACCTTCTCCTTCACAGCTTGTGTTCCAATATGATACGTGAAATTAAATCTCTCGATGTACCAAGTCTGTCTTATCCAACATTACACGCATGTTCATACTCAAAATGGAAGAAAGGAAGTGCAAGTGTGAACATTTGTAGTCGGTACATCTTAACAAAAAGTCACGAATGGCAGCTTTTTCCCATAAAAGTGCCTGATGTTTAACATAAAACCCATAAAACCAGGTTTCACCTCAGACATCTGCTAAGTTAAAGGACTTCATCAGTAAAGTACAGCAGGACCACATGCGATTCCTCTCGGGGTTTGTCAGGTTCACGAGGTTTAGAGAAGATAATTATGAAAATGACTTGATGTGGACTTTAAATGGAATAAAAATCACAGAGAGAATTATAGGATGTTAAAGGTCATGATGGATTCGGTGGTCTCATCCTCTGGAGCTCTGAAGGATGGCAGGACTGAGATTCTCAGCAGCAATTTTCAAAATAAAACCTTTAAAATGCAGTAAAGCGTCCTGGACTCCATGAATTCAGCCATTTTTTTTAGATACGACGTGACGAGAAAGATAAAAGGAGAGAAGTGAGAGAAGAAGAAAGGAAAAGCTGGAGTGTGTTGCTGTTCGAGAAAAGAAAGAGAGAGAAAGAGAGAGAGAGAGAGAGAGAGAGAGAGAGAGAGAGAGAGAGAGAGAGAGAGAGAGAGCACTCTAATATTTTTTTCAATGAAACATTATTTTCCATTTCGTACCCAAAAAATGTCGGTAAAAAAGATTTTAGTTTTTTATTAATAATGCGGTACTGTCGAAGTCTTATGTTTTCTAATATGTCATCATTCCTATAGCAACAGTAAACAGGATCATATGCTCGGATTCTGTTTGTCGACTTCAGTTCAGCTTTCAGTACAATAATTCCAGGAATTCTCCGCTCCAAACTCCTAAAGCTCACTATACCCCCTGCCATCTGTCAGGCAGGAAGCAACAGGTGGGACTGGGAGATATTACCTCCAGTATTCGAACAGTCAGCACTGGTGCTCCTCAAGGATGTGTCCTCTCCCCACTGCGATTCTCCCTCTACATTAACAACTGCACCTCAAGTGACCCAACTGTTAAACTACTGAATTGTGCATATGATACTACGTTCATCCGACTCATCCAAGATGGCGATGAGTCTGCATATGAGCAGAAGGTGAAGCAGCTGGTGCTATGGTGCAGTTGTTGCATATGAGCAGAAGGTGAAGCAGCTGGTGCTATGGTGCAGTCAGAACAACCTACAGCTAAACACACTCAAAACTGTGGAGATGACAGTGGACTTTAGGAATACCCCTCAACACTACTCCCCTCACAATATTCAACAGCCCTGTGTCATATGTGGAGAACTTCAAGTTTCTGAGCACTACCATTTCCAAGACCTGAAATGGGAGTCCAACATAAAAAGGCCCAGCAGTGGATGTAATTTCTATGCCAGTATAGGAAGTCTGGTCTGCCACAGGAGCTGTTGATGCAGTTCTACACTGCAGTCATTGAATCAGTCTTGTGTTCATCCATCACATCTGGATTGGAGCAGCAACAGAACAGGACAGGAACAGACTGCAGCATACAGTTAAAACAGCAGAAAACATCACTGGTGCTCCTCTGCCCACTCTCCAGGACATGTAACATACAAGAACCAAAAACCGGGCAGAAAAAATTACTACTGACCCTTCACACCCTGGACACATCATCTCCTCCTTTCGGGAGGCGCTACAGAACTCTGTTCACCAAAACTGCCAGACACTGGTACAGTTCCTTTCCCCAGGCAATCAACCTCATTAACATCTCACCATCATTATATTCCATTCTTCATATCTATAAGTACTGCATTATCATAACTGTCAGTCATCACATTATCTGCATATGTTACACAAACACACACACACACACACACACACACACACACACACACACACACCACACACACACACACACACTGTTGCTGCTGTATATTGTATAAAATTCTAAGTAACTCTTTATCAAACCTGACGCACAAAACTGTTATTTACACCACCATGCACTCTCACACTGTATGTACATTACTGATCTGTCATATAAGCTGTATCTTTATTTAATACTCATACTGTCTCACATTGTCTTTATTGTCTTGTCTTGTATAGTCATGCTAAATGTAAAGTTTCTTTATGTCTGTACATTTGAGAGTCACAAACAGCTGGAAACAAATTCATTGTGTGTGTCAACACAATTGGCAATAAACCTGATTCTGATTTGCTTTTTATTTGTAGAACACGTTTAACAATAGAAATTGTTTCAAAGCAGCTTTTAGAGATAAAGTGGTTATAAAGTTGTATAAAAGACTGTATAAGTTTGTTCCTAATCATTTTAAGTTCATCCCTAATGATGGAGCCAGTGGCGACTGTGGCAAGAAAAAAATCCTTGAGATGGCATGACAAAGAACCTTGAGAGGAACCTCATCCTCATCCTCAACACTGAAAGTTCATTCATTACAGTTCCATCATGAACAGTTCTGCATTCATGAGCCCATCATTGAACACCTCAACAATGATGGAACTGTAATGAATGAACTTTCAGTGTATGGGCTCATGAATGCAGAACTGTTCATGTAAACACATTGTTGATAATAATAAGAGTCCAAATTCATCCTCAAAGTTCTTAATCTTCTCAGAAACTTAATGGATCTTATACCAGAGCATCCAAAAGCGTCCTATACGATCGTGTGCCTGCAACTTTGTAGACATCGAGGACATCATATGGATGGAAAGTCAGGTTTCGTGATACTTTTGTATATATCAGTTATATAACGTTTACATGGTGAGGTTTTCAGTAAGGAGATGATTCTTTAGATGAATGAAGCGCTTGATGGCTTTGTGGACGTTCTACAGCATTACATGTTAAAGGTCAAAAAGTATAATGTAATAAATGATAATCAGTAGTTGTTGAATGATTCCATGAGGAATAAAAGTAATAAAACACTTTGAGACGCTCGATTACAAATATTTTTATCCACCAAACATCTGGCTTTTTATCCACAGATGTTGGGGATGTGGATACGGGGCGTCTCTCAGAAGGATTCGCTCCGGATTAATGTTGAATAAAGGATTCCTCCTGCTCCGATAATGTGCAGCTGCACTCAGAGCAATCAAGCTGTCCATGGTTGTGTGCGAGGTGATAAATAACAGAATCAAGCGGAAGATCGATGTTAGCGTAAGCAGAAGTTAAGAGATTCTGACAGCGAAGCTCGCTTCAGCCCGAGGTGAGAGGAAAATGAATACACTCGAGGAAATTCTGAAATAAAGCACATAAAAAGCCTGCTGTTCGCACATGATTTATTGGGAGATATAGTTTTTTTTTTTGTTGGTGGTGGTGGTGGTGGTGGTGGTGGGGGGTGTTAATAATAATAATAATAATAATAATAATAATAATAATAATAATAACAATAAAATAAAACTCCACAGCGTGTCTTTTTTCCTCTAAATATTTATGTGTGCGTGTCTGGTGCACGCTCTTCAAGCTCTCGAGGGGCCTCACACAGAGCGATTTTATCAGGAGAACATCTGCGTTCAGAGGAGGAATAAATAGATATTAAACCGCGGCTCGATCAGTAAGCTTTCAAATAAAAGAGGAAGCGAACGAATGAAAGAAAAGCAAGCGAGCGAAACTGAATTACTCGATGTCAAGCGGCAGCTTAATATCACGCGGAATCAGTCATCACACAACCTCAGACGTCAGAATGCCGAGGTTCGGCTCTGACTCATGTCTGTCTGTCACAAGAGATAAAATTATCGGTTCCACACACAGACGAGATCCGGCGTGAACATTCAAACACCACGGGGAGGAACAGCGCACGCTACGGCTTCATTCTGCCAGGCTTTCCTTCACCTGCAGGAATCTAACCTTTATATAAACACCGGAAATCACTGATAACACAACACACACACACACACACACACACACACACACACACACACACACACACACACAAGACAAACCAATACCACACTGCCTGATTCGAAAAGGTTCAAGATAAATACACTGTATGACAAAAGTATTTGGACACCCGACTCCTCCAGCCGTGGTTCTTCCCCCAACTGTTGCACAACGTTTGAACCACACAATTGTATCCGACTTCTATGGATGTGCCAGCATTACATTTTCCTTTCACTTGAACCAGACCCAAGCTCCATAAAGATCTGCCTTCATGGGTTGGAGTGGAAGATCTCCTGCTATAGAGCTCTAGAACACCTTTGGGATGAATGTGAACGCTGACTGCACTCCAGGAACCTCCTCGCTTCTCATCTACATCCAACCCCTTGTAACACTGAATGAACACAATCTTCCCAAAACCTAGTGGAACATCTTGACAGAAGAGTGGAGATTATTACGCAAATGGGGAAATGTATGGAAGTGGTAGCTCAGTGGGTAAAATGTTGGACCTCTGATCAGAAGGTTGTGAGTTTAATCCCACACACTAAGGTGCCCTGCTATAAAATCAATCATTATATGTATATATGAGATGTTACATAAACAATTAAGGAGGTCTCCAGTTCTTTAGAACGCTATTTCTTTTTAACCAGTGTTTATCCAGGAGCAATAAAGTTTTCACTACTGCTTTGTGAGTGTTTAATGTTCCTCAGAGCACAAGCAGCATGCTAGGATGAGAACATTGTCCATCACGAGTTTCTTGTGCCGTAAACTCTCATTGTTATCGTGAAAAATGAAAAAAAAAAACAAGAGCAGCTGGTGAGGGAGCTGCAAAAACCAGAAAGAATCTATAATGTAAAAAAATAGTATATATGGTATAGGTGTAACAGTACAGCTCTTTGTACGGTACAATGTTTTCGGTTCGGGTTTTTGATTGTAACTATGTTCTGCACATGAAAAATTGGTTCTGTACAATACGTGCACCGTTAAAACCCTATTTATAAATATACACACACACACACACACACACACATGTTTATGTGGAACTTCTACTCTATCAGTCTCTATGAATGAGGTGTTGCAATTAAAACAATCATACATCCATGTACACAAGTGCTAAAGTCAGAGGTGGTGAAAAAAAAAAAAAAAAGTTTCACAATCTGGCCAATCAGAATCCAGAATGAGGAAGTGCAGTCGCATAATTTCGCTTTGTATATTTTTTGGTCACTTCCTGTCAGTTATATGCAGTACGATTAATTACGAAGTTACAGACTGTACAAGCTGCTTATTGATTTCATGCTTGTAAATCGGACAGAAGATTGATTTTTCTCTCTGCCGCTTCGTGGAGCGCACGCCGGGTGATTGACGGCTGGTCTATGAGATAAGCCACGCCCCTTCGCTCACAGCAAGTGGAGTGAGTCGAGACAGTCGGAGGCCTACGTCGGTTTTCTTACAATCGAAAAATTTTCCAGCGCTGTGTGTGTGTGTGTGTGTGTGTGTGTGTGTGTGTGTGTGTGGCCACGACTAATCTGCTCGCTAGCAAAGTCATGTCTGGGAGAGCGGAGGTCATTGTGGAGTCCTTTCTTTCCTGTTAGCACGGCACTAATGCGCGCTTTATTACCTTAAAGCCGACTCCATTACCTCCGTCACCATGGGGAATACTTTCTATTTCGTCCCTCTATTCAGTGAGGTCGTGTAGTGTTCGCTGAGGCAGCGCTTAATGATGTTAAAACACTATTGGAACCCAGCCGGTCATACTAAGAGCTGGGTGAAGGATGGATGAAGGTTCTAAAGCCTGATAAACAAGTTTTTTTTTTAGCCACTGCACTATGAGTTGCATTAGCAGAGTAGTCTGAGGGAAAAGTATAGATTTCACAGAACACACACCACACACACACACACACACACACACACACACACACACACACCGCCACACGGCCAAGTGAAGTGAGACTGGGTGATGACAAAAGCGCCGTAAAATACGCCAGCCGGGCCGATGCCATCCTTCATGGAGACGCTCGTATTAATGCGCTTTCATAAAGCCATATTTCCCTGAGAGAAAACGAATAGGTGTTCACTTTCAAGCACGCTGTGGAGCTGATAAAGAGCCGAGCCGAGCCGAGCCGAGCTGAGCCGTACCGGCCCAATATCGCATTTCTTGTAGCTCAGGCGGATCGATACATTACAATAAAGCTTCGTGAAACGTCGTGGGATTATTAGGACGCGCCGCAAATCGAATCGAGTCGGCAAGAATTTGTGTAAGACAATAAAGAAACAACGTAATATTAATTTAAAAGCACAAAGACACACACAGACACACACACACCACACAGAACACACACACACACACACGGCCCTTTAATAGAGAGAAATTCTGAGAGCTGCGAAATAATAATTATTCCATAGATGTGTAATTATTGTCACCCTTTGGGAAATAAGCTTGTAGGAAGAAGAGAAAAGAAACAGTGAATAATTGACTTTAATTTCACGCTGAAGGAATGAGAGAAACCTCACCTTCTCACATCAGACATACAAACACCAGACTTTTCCAGCCATGTCTGGTTCTGTTTGCACACAATTGTATTGGATGAGCATGACATTTCTTTTTTCTTCTTCACTTGAACTAGGAGACCCAGTCCTGTTCCAGCATGAGCACAAAACCAGTTCTCTGAAGATCTGCTTCACATGGTTGAAATGGAAGATCTGCTATAGAGCTTAAAACCAGTTTCCTGAAGATCTGCTTCACATGGGTTGGAGTGGAAGATCTCCTGCTAAAGAGCTTAAAACCAGTTACCTGAAGATCTGCTTCACATGGGTTGGAATGGAAGATCTTCTGCTAAAGAGCTTAAAACCAGTTACCTGAGATCTGCTTCACATGGGTTGGAATGGAAGATCTCCTGCTATAGAGCTTAAAACCAGTTACCTGAAGATCTGCTTCACATGGGTCAAATGGACGATTCCTGCTATAGAGCTTAAACCAGTTACCTGAAGATCTGCTTCAATGGGTCGGAATGGAAGATCTCCTGCTATAGAGCTTAAAACCAGTTTCCTAAAGATCTGCTTCACATGGGTCGGAGTGGAAGATCTCCTGCTATAGAGCTCAAAACCTATGGATCATGAGGAATGGTGCCACTGACTGCATGCCAGGCTCCTCACCTACATCAGTACCTGACTTTACTAACACCTTTGAATCTCCACAAATCTTCACAAAATGTAGTGGAAGATCCTCAAAGACCAATCAGGTGTCCACATACTTTTGCCCAACAGTTCACAGAAAAAGCTGGATTATAGTCACTTTGCACAACCTCACCCCTAATATCAGCGAGTGAAAGATAGGAGCTGACGTTGCGTTCACGTACTGGGCTTTTCTCCACCTGATTTCATTGCAAAACGATTGTGCGAGAAAACACACGCGGCTGTAATGAGGAATTCTGCCGCTCGTGACACGTGTAAAGCGTAATGAAGAAACAGTGTAAACCGAGATCTAATGCATCTGATTATTTACAGTCCCGTGCACTAAACAGGCGTCTGCGCTCTTTCTATTCTTATTTGTTGTGTGTGTAATGACCTCGAGTGTAAAGCATTACATATCAGCTGAACAAACAACCAAAAAGAATCGCAATACATTCCACTGTTAGCAAAAGATAATTTATTCAGAATCGCTTTCAAGATGCTTCGGGAGATCATTTGAAAATCTCACAGGAATTAGCATGCAGCTGCCAGAGGAGCAAAAGTGGACATGCTTAGCGTCTGTGAGCTCAAGTACCTGTATGCAGAAAAGAGGAGTAAAGTGAAGTAAGATGAATGTAGTAGAGTAATGTGGAGTATAGTGAAGTCAAGGGAATAAAGAGGAGTAAAGTGAGTGTAGTGTGAGTAAGTCTTCTTCTTCTTCTTTTGGCTTCTCCATTAGGGTCTCCACAGCGGATCATCTGTCTCCACCCCCAGTCCTCTACATCTGCCTCTTTTACACCAACTACTGCATGTCTTCCATCACCACATCCATAAACCATAAAGGGACATGGGTATATCAGTAGGAGAATGCTGAGGATGGAGACACCGGGAAGGAGGAAAAGAGGAAGTCCAAGGAGGGTCTTCCTCTTTTCCTCCTTCCTGGTGTCTTCATCCTCAGCATTCTCCTACTGATATACCCATGTCCCTCCTCTGCACATGTCCAAACCATTTCAATCTCACTCCACTTTACTCTCACCACAAATCACAATATCATCTGCAAACATCATAGTCCATAGAGACTCCTGTCTGACCTCGTCTGTTAACCTGTCATCACCACTGAAAAACAGGAAAGGGCTCAAAACCAATCCTTGATGCAGTCCAACCTCCACCTTAAACCAGTCTGTCATTCCTACTGCACACTTCACTGCTGTCACACTGTCCTCATACATGTCCTGCACCATCCTCACATACATCTCTGACACACCAGACTTCCTCATACAATACCACAACTCCCACTTGTGGAGCATAGGCACTGATGACATTTATCATCACTTTTCAACTTCCAGCTTCACGTTCATCACCCTATCAGAAACTCTCTTCACCTCCACTACACTCTTACTGTACTCTTCCTTCAGAATCCCCTACACCATTTCTCTTTCCATCCACACCATGATAGAACAGTTTAAACACCTCCAATGTTCCTGCTCTTACTCCCTTTCCACTTGGTCTCCTGAATACACAACATCTCTACCTTTCTCCTCTCCATCATATCAGCTCCCTCTCTCCCTTTACCAGTCATAGTACCAACATTTAAACTACCAACCTGAACCTCCACTCTCCTACACTTCTCCTTTCCCTGCCGTCTCTGTAGACGTCTTTCTCCTCTCCTTTTCCTCTTACAGCCAACAGAAACACAATTTACACCGGTACTCTGTTGTTAATGATACCTGTGGTGGTTGTTGTAACCGGGTCTCGACCGATCCGCTATAAAATTCTGATTCCTGATCCACATATTTGATTTGGCACAAAGTTTTATGCTGGATGACCTTCATAACACAAACCCCCACAATTATCCGGGCCTGAGGCCGACACTAAGAGCCTAATGGCTGGGTTTGAATGTAGCTAAGTAATGTGGTGTAAAGAAACGTAAAGTGTAGTGACGAGATTGAAGAATTTTAGTAAAGTAATGTAGTGTAAAACTGAGTAAAGGAGTGTAAAGAGAAGTGTACTGTAGTAAAGTGAAGTGAAAAGGAGTAAAGTGGACTCTAATACAGTACACTCACTATGTTAGTGTTAATAAGACGGCAGGCAGTTGAAGGTGAAGCCTCAGCTCTAATACAGATGTTTAAAATGGACAGATGTAGTGATCCTGGAATGATGCTACAAAACTAATATTTTCTTTAAAATTTCATCAATAAATAAAAAATAACTAGAGTCGTTTCTACAGGACAGTTTACACTGCAGGCTGTGACGTCGTCCCAACACCCCCTATTTAAGCATCTGTTTTTCCTGAATCAGTTACCATTATGAGATATCCAGTGGTTAACAGCTGCCAGGTGAACCATTACACAGACTAATTTATCAGTCATTTGTTTATACAGACAGGTACATCTGGAAATATCTGCATGAAAATGAAATGAAAATATTAAACATCACCAAAGGGAGCATTTAGAGCAGACAGGGGAAATAAACAGAGACCGCAATGACAGAACCTGAAGGGAAACACACACACGAGAGAGAAAGAAAGAAAGAAAGAAAGAAAGAAAGAAAGAAAGAAAGAAAGAAAGAAAGAAAGAAAGAAAGAAAGAAAGAAAAATGCAAGAGTACTAGACAAACAAACTTGCATACATAGACAGAAAGACCAGAAGACAACAAGAAAGACAGGCACACACACACACACACACACACACACACACACCACACACAACACACACACACACACACACATACACTTCCTTTTTAATCC
>JBCEWE010001836.1:0-23762 GCA_039877035.1 Silurus lanzhouensis
CGCAGGGGGTCACGTTCTATGACCTCTCGCAATAACAAAAAATCACGAGGTTTTGCGCTTCCTTTTGACGCTTCCTTTTTTAAGGGGAATTGCACATGTACTGTACTCAACAAAAATTGTGAATCACTTATCATTAATGTTTTTTACTACTTTAAATGAATAATACAATTTTTTTCAAACATTTTTATGTAATTGATACAAAGTTTTGAAATGATACTCTAACTATCAGATTTTTCCACGAGTTCTGGTTTCAAAGAAAGTTGTGAACTATCGAGGCTGTGAGTATTGAGGTTCCACTCTACTGGGTATTTATTAAATACAACACCTTTTATTTCAGAAAGGACATTATCTCGGTTGCCATTTTAAAGGGGACTTGTTATTGTTTTAAAGATAAAGTGGCTAGAGGTCTGATTAAATCCAGACGGAGAAGCTAGTGACTATTTGAAACACATGATCTAAGACCCTAAAGAAGTAAGATCTCACAAGCAGATCTATTCGGGGGAAAAAAGGTAAACTTAATTGTATACGGTTAGGGTGTGAAGCCTGCATAAAAAGAGAATGTAAGTTTATTTTATATCAGGAGAATATTCTGCCCTAACACAATCACACCATTGGAAAAAACTAATTGTATTGCTCTTCATTCGTGACATCTAGAAAACACACAACACTGAACAGCCACACCTTCATTTCATCACTTTGTCATTTGATTTTTCTTCAATCAACAATGTTTTTGTAAAGTAATGTGGGCCAGAACTGAATAGAATTTTCAAATGTACTGTAATGCGATCACTGTCCAATCACTGCCCTAACCATCAGGACATTCATAATCAGGTACATGCTTCAATATAATTAAATCTTTAGTTTCTATAGAATGATTTTTTTTTTAGGACTGCTGCATTGATTGATGAAAAGTATTTCCAAAGTATTTCTGAGACATGATGAAACTGCTAATATGACAAAAATACTCCTCAAAGTTATCAAGTTGCTTAGACTAACCTTCAAACTTCAATAAATTGTGTTTTCAATGTAAATGTGGAAAAAAAAAACAACTAATAAATAAAAGCATATAGGTTGGAATTGTACTAAAGGGGAACACAGGGTTATAAATTACATTAAAAAATTTGTTTGGTTTATAGTTGTGATATCTATACTGTTAGTTATTTCAGATATGACCAGTGTCCTATAAATTAACCACTCAAAAACACAAAGATTTGTAAGTAGTTGAATGTTTGGTTGTTATTCAGTTTGTATGCTTGCACAGACATAAGCAGGAATTCCATGAGACCCGAGTTGTCACAAGCAACAGTAACCAAAACTGAAACAGTTTTCACAAGTTTCTTTTTTTTTTTTTTGGCCATCATTAAAAGTTCCTCCAATTAGACTGAATGCATTTCTCTGGAAACTGGTAGACAGAATTATCTGTAGACTTCTGAATTCTTTCTGCTGCCACCATCATGAGGTAACATCATTAATACAGGTTAGCTTCAGATGTCACACTTCACCCATGCCTACTTACTGATGAGCTTTATGCTTTGAATCGTGTACAGATCCTCTTTCTGTGCACTTCTTACCAATCACAATTCCAATCTGAACTACTGATGGCGTCTATGTTTCTGCTCCATTAAGTCACGCTTGTCAGGTTTGAAGTAAAAAACCTTGAGTGTCCTTCAAGAGCGCAGGGGCACCAACTGCCTCAGCAGTCCAGGCCACACCACCTTGGCTTCATCAATGATCCACAGCAAAGAGAGGTAAAAATATATAAAAACAAATGTTTTAAACTAGCTGTTATATAAATGTATATGATGCTATAAACTTTTTTTGTTTCGCCGATTGCATTTTCTTTATAACTTTTTCTTGCTTGAGGGGAAACAACAGGTTTATTTTAACAACTGATGTAAAAATGTCTAATAGTTGGAAGGGTGCCTGATAGCCTGACAGCTGGTCGAGAAGTCCAGCTGGTCAATTCAAAGTCTCAAAAAAAAAAAAAAGGGAAGACTGTTTTGTTTCCCATTCCATTTTATGGTCAATAAATTGCAAATACAATGACTTTAAAAATAAAGCATACTTTTCCTTTCCCTGCTTTAACCTGCCTAATAAAAGGTATACTTTAAAAAATTATTATATAAAAACGGTTGACAGGTTGAGAGGGAGCACTTAAAAATGTGTATGCCTGGGATAATAGTGTGTCAGTAGCTGCTGGTATATTTCAACCAAAAAGTTGGTTGGTTGGTTTTTTTTCTTTTAAAAACAAAACATTAGTGATAAACAACTCCACTCTAGGGTCCATCACCATGTGTGTTGCCTAGCAACATTATCCATTTCCCAGCAGGGGAGATGACACTTTGCTCACTCATTACATCTGAGCACTTGAAATGGCTTAACTCAGAAGAAGGAAAACTGAGGGCTTTAAAGTAACAACTGAGGTCAGGGAGTGTTGACAGAGACTGTATGAGGTACGGTGTGCACTTTTATATATATACTGCATTTTAATGCCTACATGGTATGAATAAGAGAAGGTCAGTGGAGAGTTAAGTGGAGATCAGAGTACAACGTTCTTGTTTTCAGTATTGGAAGCGAGGCATGTTGAAGTGGGAGAAGCGAAGATATTCAACACCCGAGATATTTTCAGCAATCCAGCAGCATTAAAAAAAGGTCTTCCCAGGTACCTTATTTTGTAGAAATGTAAATAATTAAAATCAGGTTTCCTTCCCAACAATGCAATCTCAATTTCAAGTCTTTCAAGTCCACCCAATGTGTTCAGGTGCAGGTTTGTGGGCATTAGACCTTTTGGCCCCAAGTCTTTTGAACACACTGACTGTGGTAGCGTCCATCTGAGCCCCGTGAGAGTCCTGCCTGTCCCTGTACTGCTGCTCACTTTAGGGCTGGCCAGAGCAGAGCTCGCCTTGCTCTTGTGTGGTCACATGACTATCCTGAGTCTCTGTTGATTGGCTGGATCTTAAGCTGGAAGAAGATGCAGGGCAGGGCTGGCTGTGGGAGCTTTACCTAGCCTCCTTAGTATTCTCGTTTTGGCGCCCCCTCCTGGCCGGAAGAGGTAGAGGATGGAACAGCAGAAGGAGTGCTCTCTGGCAGAGGGAGTTTAATTTTCTTGCCCAGACGATACAGCGTGGCAGGTTTTGCTTTTTGAGTGACGGGCTCTTTCTTTTTAGAAGGTAGAAGGGGCCGTTTCAGGACGCCGGCATACTGAAGCACAGAGCCTTCTCCTTCACTGTCCTCGTCTTCGACAACAGCAGAACCTTCTGCCATTTCCACATCTGCATCGTCATCTTCGTTCCCTTTGCCTAGACGGCTGAACACACCTGTTACCTGCTGCAACAAGGGCATGGAGACAAGAAAAATTAAGCAAAATGTAACTAAGACCTAATAAAACAAATACAAATTATTTTAAATATTAAATACAAAGACCAGAAACAACTTTATGGGCACCGATCAGGCATAACATTATGACCACCTGCCTAATATTGTGTTGGTCCCCCTTTTTGCTGCCAAAACAGTCCTGACACATTGGGCATTAACATCATTACTTATTCAACATTTTGAGCTACAGGAGCTCATCTTTTGGATCGGACCACACAGAACCAGCCTTCACTCCCCATGTGCATCAATGAGCCCATGACCCTGTCGTCTGGTTCACCACTGTTCCTTCTTTGGACCACTTTGATACATATTGACCACTGCAGACCAGGAACAGCCCACAAGAGCTGCAGTTTTGGAGATGCCCTGACCCAGTCGTCTAGACATCACATTGGCAAAACTTCACTGGTCATAATGTTATAATGCCATAATGTTACACCTGGCAGGTGTAAAAATACATTTTTTACATAATATTTTACAATCCTCACCTTACTGGCGGCTGCAATGTCTGTCTTAGACTCTGAGCCGAGTCTCTCGAACACAGAAGTACGTTTTAAACTCTTGGCTGTAACTATAAACACAAGAGAACTATAAATTAGAAATGCAGAACACAAACTTAAAAGAGCCCAATTTTTGAGATGACATTAATAACGACTGCATTAAAGCAAATGGAAAGCTTTACAGTAAGTTTGTGCTGATAATGAACCTACATAACGCCTATTTTGTTTGATATGCATCTACACCATTATAAATTTATCAATGCACTCAGCATTACAATCAGCCGCATTATATCGAAATGAGTGAATTATGTAAATGACAATGACAGGGTACATTGTGAGATTTGTCTGTTGCAAGATGGTGGTATGTAAAGATGGTGACAGCAGTGTGATCCTTAACCTTTCTTGGCCTGCTGGCCAGAAGTCGACGGCTTCGAGCTGTGGTGCCCTTTGGCATGCTGATGACGTACTTCCCTTCCATCTCTGAAGTCACTCGCCGACGTTTCCCTGACGATCCGTTCCCCACTGGTGAAGGCTGACTGGGAACTGAAAGAACAGGGAGAGAAAAGGAGGGAAAAAAAATAAAGTGTGAAAAACCACGAGGTGTGGGCACAGACCAGATGTCTGCGCCTGTAACAGGCATGTTTGCTGAGAAATAAACATTTACAGTAAGATAACACCCAGTGACATGGTGATGGCAGAGCGAACAAGAGATGAGCTGCTAACGGATGGCGTGCCGTACCCGTTTTGGAGCCTTGTTGGAGATGGTCACAGAGAGCCGGTTGTCAGGGCGACGTGCAGGCGTACTCGGTGGGGAATCTCGACTCAAGGCATTGGCGATCATACGTGTGGCAGCTGAACAGGAAAAGGAGTACTGAACTATAATTCGGGACCATTGTGTTCCCATATAGCAGGAAATAAAATGTACAATTATGTAACCGAGAAAACATGCAAACAAAAAGGAACTCAGAAACCCAGAAAACCCTAACACATTATTATTAACAAAGAGAACCCAAACCCAAAGGGACACAGAAGACTAGTTATTACATTTGTATAAATTTTAAAATAAAAAAGTATTTTAATTTTAAATCACTTTTTATAAAACAGTCTGTAAACTGACCAATTAATTTCTCTCTTATTAACAGTTAACACTTTAGTAGTCCAAAGCCAATGGACACTAGTTTAAATCAACTTCCTCTACAAAATTAACTGTACATCACATTTTATCTGATAACAACTGCAAATGTAAGTATCTAAGCAGTGTCTGTGGGGTTCTAACATTTACTCTGTAACAATATCAAAATGATCAAGATTTAAAGCTAAAAACCAAAAAATGCCAAAATAATTTATGACACATTAATAATGACACAAATGACAAAAACTCTAGTGTTTCATAAACACAATCAGCTCTCTTTTGATATATACATAAGAGACAAAAATAGTGAGACATCGGACTATTCCAGCCATATATGGTTAAGTCTTTAGGCTACAACATAAAGAATAAATCTGTATTTACTTTATATTACAAAAAAATGTATTTTATAAGAGATGATCATCGGAGTAGATGATGTACTCACGAGTATTGGCAGTGCGCCTCAGCTCAGCCTGAACGCTGGTCTGGCCAGAAGAAATCGCTTCGGTGGCCATTTTGCACATATCCTATACCAAGCGACACGTGGGAAAGCGTTACCTCTCATTCACAACATTTAAACCATGATTAAATTCAGGAGTCAGTTCTGTTTTTTTACTTTTATGTGTGTTACATTTATTTTTTTTATTCTGTATCCATTAAAAAAACGGTTGATTAATTCCTTATCGGCAAGTACGATCCAACCTAGGTTTAGGCAAAAATCTACTATCAGTCAACCTCTAGCTTACAGCAAATTCAATAACCACTCTTTACAACCTTGGTAAACAGAAAAGCATCCACATGATTGACTCGTTGCATAGATGCAGGAAATTATCTTCAGTGAGTATACCATATGCAGTCTCATTGTTGTTGTTTTTTTCTTCTTAAAGATATCTAAAAAGCTTTATATATCAAATAAGTCAAGTTTAAATTGTTATTAAAATGCCAATGAAGCAAGAAAGCGGCTAACCCAATTATTTTCTGATCATTATGAGTAATCCCTATCTAGGCCAATATGTCATGATCATGGAGATCTCCAAACAATAACTGCAAAGATCATCTGGTTCAAGCATCAATGACAGACGCCTTACTCACCTGTCTGTAGACGTGCTTGGCGTGTTTGAGGATGGCAATGATATCTCCAATGACTGTGATACCCAGGTCTATCATGATGTCCTTACTGAGATCCATCAGCATGGTCTTCTGAATTCTGCACACAACACAGACACCTAATGAAAAGGAACTCCAAGAGTTGTTCTGAATGCTGTGAGAATTATTTCTGTTCTATGAACCGCAAGACTAATATTAAATGAATGGTATCAGACAGCGTCATATTATACAATTTAGCCCACAAGCATTTGATTTGTGTCTCTGCCATGCCTATGGTTTTACCTGTTGTCTACAAAAGACATGGCATAGGTGGCAGCCATACCCGGTGGGATTCCTGCATCTTTGAAGAACTGGATCCACTCAGATGTGGCTGTGGGGAGAAAGAAATAATAAAAAAAAGAGGTTACAAAACTGCAATACAACCTAGTATACTGTCAAAAAGTAGTATAGAAAATGAGAAATCTCTGGCTAACTGGAGGCCAAATATACTGATAAGCAAAGCTGGAACACGAGTGCTCACATGGATCATGGACCATCATTTAAGTGTATTTTATATTTTCCATGTCGTTCACTAAACCTACAACAAAAATTATGTAACCGAATATAAATCATTCATGGGTAGAATGTAAGGTACACGAATTCGTACCGAAACGTTTCGGTACAGGGCTTTTGGTTCGGTGCACGTGTAACAGATGAAATCTTTTTTACATGCGGAACATAGTTCAAATTTGAGTTCCTCACAAACGTATTAAATGGCAGACCGCATGTTTGTTTAGTCTCTGCCTTGAACTTTAAGTGCAGCATCACTGTTTTTTGTTTTTAAATAAAATACAACAATAATGCCAGAGGATAAAAAAAGAAAGAAAAAAAAGGAAACTAGGGTTAGCGCATGGTCACTGTGGCCACTTACTCTGTACCAGAAATACAGAAATTATTTGTAGTGCGTTGTTTTGAGCATACTTTAAATTGCAGCCACTTCCTTTATTGCCAACACAACCGATATGTATTCTTTAGTGTTTTATGAACAGCTTCGAAGATTTCTCTTAAAAAACTAAATCCTGACAAATTCATAAAAGGATGGAAAGAATGAAAAGATTTGTAAAGGTATGCTGAAATAAGTAAAACAGTTAAATAGATATCTTTAGAAATTAAATGTATTAGATGTAAACACACACACACAAACACACACACACACGCATCTGTATTACCCAAATAAGGTCTAACAAATGAAAACTAGTAAATTTTCCATTTATTTAATCATAATTTAATTAATTCGTGCCAATTTAACTGATTAATAAATGTAATCAATATAATAAGCAAAAAATTTATTGCATTCATTTGATTTATTCTATCTTATAAAGTTTTAGAAAATATTTGATATTATTTAACCAGGCAGACATTTTATTAAAAATTATTTATGAAATGTAAACTGTTGATGCTCACAAATGTTAATAATAAACTGCATTCATTAAAATAAAAACAAACAATTTTGTTTAACTGTAACAAAATTGAACAGATCCATGACAGAAACCAAGGTATGTACCAAACCATGAACCCTGTGCACTGTTACACCCGTAGTAGAATGTAATACAAAAGTGAATCAGTTGTGAGCATCACTGCTGCTATTGTTACACCACAGTTTGCTAAATTTTGCTGACATGATTTCAAGCTTGTGTTTATATTAAAGAATAATAATAATAATTCTGATTAACTCCTGATTGGCTATATTTTTTTTATTACAACAATATTAGTCCTGGAGAAGTCCAGAAAGTATGAAAAATAAAATTTCTTTTAGCCATCTTCATTTCATACTTAAGCAGGTTATTCTCTGAATAATTCACACACACTGTAAAACAGTGTATACACTTGTATATACACTTTCCCCCCATATATATATATATATATATATTTTTTGGTTTTGAATGTCTGTTTTGTTTATTTTTCTCCTCATCCTATTCCCTCATGTGTCCGACATCGTAAAAAGCATTTCACTGCATGTCGTACTCTGTATGTATGTGACAAATAAAACTTTATTTGATTTGAACGTTGGTGTTCTCACATTTCCTTTGTCCTTGCCCGTGCCCAGTGGTTTAAGTGTGTCAATTTCAGATCATTATCTACACCACCGCCCTGCATTATTAAAACGAGCTGTGATTTTGTTAATCTTGTACAGAACTAGGTTTCCTATTAGATGTAGAAAAGCTGCATGTAGGCCACAGTGAGCCAAACAGAACAGTATCTGATGTTCAGGAGCAGCTGGGAGTTATTTATAAACTATTGGTCATGATCACACCAAACTTCATTAGTTTTACATCATATAAGCAAGCAAGAACTAACAGGACAACCGAATAGCTGTTTATATCATGCGTTTATGACATAAAACATGACCCGGATTGCTTTTATATGAAGGAAAGATCCAGTTATATCGATTTCACACCGTATGTAGTGACCTTATATAGGAAGTGATGAGCTAGTCAGGACTCGGCATCGGTTTCATTCATTTTTTTGTTTTAAAGTACGTGGAGGAATAAATACAACCTAGAGAAGTGTTTATTATGATTCATAGGGTTATACCGTGTTATTCATTATAATATTAAAATCAAACTGCACGTGCCATGATCGATGAAAGGGCCCGAGTTCGCCGGGTTCGTTTTTTTTTCCACTAATAAAACGCAACTATAACTAGCCTAACTAACAAGTACCCTGTAGTTTAACATAGTACAATAATGAACGTGATTAAACTCGTTATAATATCTGCAACTTGATTTGTTTTGTGTATATTTGCCATATGCATATATATGTGTTACCTAGCTTGTTAGCCGATTAGCTTATCCTAGCACGCCTTTTTGGATGAAAACATTGCATTAAACCTGATAATATCGTATGGTATCGACGTAATGAAATAGAAAACACATAAAAACCTAAACGAAGTTTAAAAAAAACATCTAAAAATGTAACCAAGACCCAGCAATGGACGGAGAAACCATTTTTTGTCTCACCTGTTGTTACAGACGCCATTTTTTCTGTGGGAAATGGGGAAAAAAAGACAAGGCGGAACTACAATGACGTAACGTCCGGTGGATTTTCGAACTGTGAAAGCTGTTTTTCCGCTTTATTTAAAATTTAAAAATTACAACAATATTTATATTTACAAGATAGAAAGAAAGAAAAAAATGATATACATGCAGATAATACAAAGACATAGAAAAGTACACTTTTGTCATTATTTAAAAAAGTAAGGTTGCTTACAATGGATTTAATAATAATAATTATATAAGTAATAAATAAGTTCTTGAGGTCTTTGAGTTTCTAAGGTTTAATTTAACGGGATTTCGGATCTAATTGGGATTAAAATAAATAGATTAGAAATTAATAGAATAGAAATTTAACCAGTAGACAAAGTAATACAACAGTATAATCAAAATTAAGATCCTTTAAATGTAAATCTAATAAAAAGAACTTGGTGAATAAAAATAGCAAAAAAAGAAGAAAGAAAGAAGAATGGATCATTCATCGTATTACAAAAAAAAGCAAAAAGAAGAAACACTTTAATAAAATCTGCTCGAAAGAAGGTCACATGGGTAATATCTATGACCAATTTTGAAATGGAGTTCTTTAATTTGACTTGTGATAAAATGTTTATGAGCCATGTATGCCCATGTATATGAAGTTATATTAGTGCAGGATGTGTGTAAGGCACACTTTGTGAAAAGATTGTGGGATATATGAATTACAACATAGAATATGTACATTGTAAGTACAACTGCACAAAGTTATACACAGTGTATATACAGATTATATATAGATATGAAGATTATTTCATATATATAAACACAAATATTATATACAAATATAATTATCCAGAAATTATATAGAATGTACATAGTGGAGCACAATTGCATGATGATTATTGTCAGTAGAATCAGTACATTAAAAATGAGCCATCCATGTAATAATGGTGTAGTTTGGAGTTCAGTAGGATGAGGAGGAATGGAAAAAGCTGCCCTTGATCTTGCTGGTTCTGGTTCATACAGTGTTTTCCTGTATTTCCTTCTTGATGGAAGGAGGTTGAACAGTCTGTGACTGGAATGTGAGGAGTCCTTGATGATATTAAGGTGTCAAGGATATTCTTTGAATTTACAGTATACAGTTATACAGATTGTCTGAATGATACGGACAATACAGAGTGGACCAAAACTGCATGGATTATTACTGGTTTTACTTCATTTACTGGAATCAGTAAAGCATCAGTGGGCCATCAGTGCCCTAGCGGGGTAATGTAGCGTTCTATAGGTTTCTATACTCTGGAATCACATTATTTACTCTTATTAATTACATTTAAATTGGCACACACAGCTTACATTTTTCCCTGATTTGGCTTTAGATTGATTTAGATTACAAGTGTTCGATGAAACAAGGTAATATGAACAAAAAAGAGAATAGGTTAACATGTAAATAACGGTGGATGGTTCTGAAAAAGTGGACATGTAGTGAATTTTCTAGCACCTATATATGGAAATAAACTAATACCGTTTATAAATAATTTCCTCAATTCACAGACTTTGATTTGGTGCGCGTGTAATTATTTTTTTTACCACTAGGGTGCAGTACAATCTCAAATATTCAATCTGCTTTAATAGTTTCTCACCAGCTCGTAGATTCTAAAAAGGTTTCCTTCATCTAAATTTCCTGCTCCAGATAACCACTTACACAATTAACTACAAAAACATATAAACATATAATTCCTGGACTTTCTGCTATTACATAGTGTGTATCACATATACATCACTTCTCAGTTGTATTTAAAATGTAGTTTATGTTAACATTACATATTTTATGTATTGCGGTTTGAGTAATTGCTTACAAGTGACCTTATAGTTTACCAGCTATAATAATGAACTGATAAACACTGATCTAGTTAATAGTAATTTCCAATGTCTAAAAATAACCAATGAAAACAATACAGTCAGGGATCTCCTGGATATACAGCACAGACCCCATGATGTTAGATAATGACACTTCCTATTATCAACACTACTGTATCTGTTACCCCTACTGAGAAGCTAGGGATCAAGGAGAAGCCAATAAATGTCAAGAGAGTGCTAGAAATGATTGTGTATGCTTAAACAGAATCGAATTCCACCATGGTTATATATGATTGAAGTGCTAGCCAATGAGAAAAGCACATAAAAGAGCTAATAAAATAGGCGATAATAACAGTAATAATGTTAATTGCAAAGTCACATTTGCAGCACAAGGCTCGGGGTGTCTCTAGATTTTGCCATTGTAATCATCATGCAGTTCTTCTACACTCTGCATTATGTATTATCTCTATATAATCATAATTCTATATAATTGTAGCATATCCTAGTTGATGCTATCTGCACTGTGTATTCTCTTGGGTACTGTTGTAATGCAATGTACACATCTCAATTGTACACACACACACACACACACACACACACACAAACACACACACACACACACACACACACACACACACACACACACACACACACACACACACACACACACACATTTCTTGACATAAATTGTGCTGAGCATACATCTCGCACATATTCATATTTTTCTTTTACATGTATAGACCTTTATATAGATATATTTTTATCTGTCTTTTAGTCTTTCAGTCTGTCTGTCTGTCTGTCTGTCTGTCTGTCTGTCTGTCTGTCTGTCTGATATAAGTCTAATAATCATGTATATAACTTGGTTTTCTGTTTGATAATAAATGAATGATTAAAAGTGAAAATGTATCTACATGTGGCTGATTTCATCACTCTTTCATAGGAATACCGTCACAGTTAACAATCTTTAAGACATGTTAAATAAACCCCCAGAGATACAATATTCAATATGCTTCAGTTTATTTTAATGCCACTTAAAAAAAAACCAACAAATGAAAAACAAGAAATGATGGTCATACGAAGAGATCCAGACATTTTAGCACACTCAGGGTTCACAGCCTATGCAACGAAGTAAAAAGTCCTTCTCAATTTTATTTGTAAAGGGCTAATAAGATAGTGAGATAGTAATAGAAATTGAGAAAGATAAATATAAGGAGTATGCTGTTACAGCCCCCAAGAGCCACTGACACTGAAAAAGATACACACTAGATCATACGAATTGCTCAAAGGCCAGGACTGGTGGTCATGTGAGGGGGATAAAATGTTCTGTACTACAGAACGAGCATCCCTGAACCTAAAATATGCCAACCAGTTCGGTCCAAATACATTTCCAACACACATTTTCTGTCACTAAAATACACATAGATGTACAAATATCAATAAGGGGCTGGTTTGAATTCATCCGAAGTGCTTTGTCGATGTGACTAATAGAGACATAATTAAATGCATATTGTTTTTCTGTTTTAATAAGAGTAATTACTATTGTATGTTTGGATTTGTTGGTATTATTTTAAAAAAGACCATTGTGGATTTGACAAAGGCAGATCAGGAAATCAAAGAGACACAAAGCTTCATCGATGAGAACATATCCACTAAGGCAAAGCCTTGAATTCACCCACATCATGACACTATTAAACATTACAAAAAGCAATTTTTTGCAGGTTAGCCGTTGTGCTACATGCCAGTGTTGCCCAGATAATCAATCTCAAAATCTATATTGCATTAAAAAATGCGTAAAAAAAAAATAACCACCAAAAACAATCACTGCAGCAATGTTGGCTTCTGAATTTCATCTGAATATCTATCTGAATATCTGAATCCCCACCATGCTCCATTCCCAATGCAATAACCATATTAGTGTTGTGTCGCGTCTAGTAACGGATACAGTAACACTATATTTTGGCTTAAGAATAACAAAAGCACCAACAGCATACTATGAGCACCAATGGCAGCAGATTTCAAAGTTCTGCATGCAGTAGTGCGACGTCTCGTACCCTTGAGACATCACAGAGGACGCAATCTGTATTTTCTGAGCTAATGTTAAACTTCAAGCTCGTTACTTTTACACACTGTGCCTGTGTTTGACATTTTGTGCAATATCTGTCCATCCTGGTCATCACACATACACAAAAAAATACCTGTGCTGAATGAATGCTAAAATCTCACTTTCTACATTAGAAAGTGCTTTTATGTCCGTTTACAAACTGAAAGTTTTAATCACAGAGCCAGTCGAAGATGATCTCGGTATCATCATGCATTATGGTGCAGTATTGAAAGCCTCACATTTTTTTCTGAGATACATTCTATAAAATAGAATGCACAAATAAAGAGAACATTAAACAGCTGCTTTGTAAACTCTGTATCAAGATCATCCCTGATCTTCTATCCGGCTTGTTTAAAATGTTGCACATATGAGGGTGAAAAAAAGCATATACATGTGTGCATGTGTTTGCAACTTCACATTGGACAGTACACACTGGAATGTTGAAAACAATCCAGAAATATTCCTGGAATATTTCTTCCTGGAATATTTCTTCATATTGCTCAAACCACAACCTTCCAATAGGAATTTCTGCACATTGAGACATTTCATATCTTCACTTGGTTTTATTGGTTGTTTTTTTTCGTATATTTGTTTTTTATTTAATTGCTATCCAGTGTGTTTTGTCCACAGGGGTTGTTATGGCTGAGAGACGACTGTGGGACCAACCTCACACTGACAAAGAACAAAAAATAAAAAAAATAAAATAAAAAGCAAAAAGCACAGTTTCACCTCTAGAAACCCATGATACATATCGACCATTATATGCACCACAGAATACACTCATCATACATATCATGTGTTTTTATATATAGAACATATAAATACACAGCAATAGAGCAAAGGCAGTGACAATGCTTCTCATATTGAAGGAAAGGCGGGCTATTATTGTATATCATAATATACTTTTTTGTTCTTTTAGAAAAATATCTATGTTAAAACCAAAACCAGCCACACCAAGCTCACCCTCTTTTTTTTTCTTCATTAACAAAAATAACCATTTTACATTTCTGCACATTCATACATTACAATCATTGTACATATATATATATACACAGTGAATATGTATATATATATTTATATATTTATATATATGCATACATAATATAGAGCATTTTAGGTTACTTTATAGGACATATAAAAGGTTCATAGTGCACAACATGTCTTTTTAGTTGCCAAATGTAAGATAACAATAAAAAAAGAATAACAATACTTATTACAATAAGACAACAGTAACAGAGTAAAAAGGAGCAAAGCTCCACAAGGTTCCTCCATTTGGCAGCAACGACACAGTCAAAAAGCGAGAGAAAAGCATAACGAAAAAAAGAAAGAAAAAAAAAGAATTATATATATATATATATATATATATATATATATATATATATATATATATAATATATATATATATATATCCTCAACTAATAAAAATATAAAAAATGATATTTAACAAATTCACAGGAAAAAACTTTTTCACGACTCCTTTTTGTCTTCCTTAATCTGTCTTGACCCACAGTTGTGCTTTCTCACCAAGTTAAAGAAAGGAATAAACTGGAGAAGCAGCTTCAGTGATGCTCTTTCACAATTGCCTGCTGAACTGTTACCCAAAGACAACATCCAGCCACAAAGAGGCCTTTTAGCCCAAACTCTAAAGAGGTTAATAACATTTTAAAAGGCGTTTTAACTATACTATGTAACAAACTGTAATAAGCACTGACTGAAATAAAAAACTGTGCCACTCACAATAAGATCAGTTTTTCAACATGTAACGTTCGTTTAAGCCACTTTTTTTCCAGGTCAAAGCTAATACTATTGCGGATAGAAACAGATGAAAAGCCACTGAAAACAGTCTTCAATAAAGGGAGTTGGCATAGGGTTGTAAAAAATGGTCTGTAGAAGATAACGGTAAAGAAATGGCATTTGGCAGGACACTAATTAAGTGCTCGTTTTTCGTGTGGCTTTTTTTTTTTTTGCTTTTCCTTACTCCAGGGCATGAAAATAAATCTCTAAAAGCTTTTCCTAAAGCATAGACCTTCCAAGTCCTTTTCTATGTCTATCAGGTCCATTTCCAGATCTTCAAAAAAGCAAAACGGAACACAATGCCTGCTCTGAAATGCCATTCACTCCTGGTGTGCTGTAGCTGGTACATTTGCCTGGTTTCTTTCTTTTTCTTTTTCTTTTTTATCCTGCTTTTCCTCTGTGCAGTGTGGCAGTCGGTCCATGCTGGAGGGAAAAAGGGGCTTGTCTGTGGTGCTGGGGTGGCCTGGCCATCAATCAAGGTTCCACGGGCTTTCAGGGTCCAATGGGCTCTCAGGGGCTGAAGGCTTCACAGAATACCAGAGGCACATAGAGACAGAAGAGAGGAGAAACAGATGGGCAGATGGACGATGCAGGAGACAAGAAAAAGAGATAGATAGTGATTTGATTGACTGATTGATTGATTGACTGTAGATCGAAATGATGTCCCTCATTATTTAAAAGTCCCAGCACAACGATAGAGAAGGAAGCAAAGGATTAGATGGAGGATGATGTGTGCAGACGTGGGTGGATTACGGGTTTTTGCCTATGAAAAATACTAAAGCCACAGTCCCTTTTTTCAGCTCAGACAAATACATTGTGCAGAGGATCAGCATGAAAAGAGAAAAAAAGAGCTCAAACACCAGCAGTGAGTAAAAGCAACAGGTGAGAAATGAGAAAAAAAAGAAACCAAGAGAGAGAGAAAAAGAGAGAGAAAGAGAAAGAGAGAGGCAGCAGGAGATTAATATACCTAAGTGCATTATTAGGTGTCATAAGTGCGTGTGTGATGGGGTTTGTCACAGGTGCTGACTCATTTTGATACTACATAAGCAACCAGTGCAAAAACCATTCAGCTGGAGTGATGAGACTGTCAGATTTTTTTTTGCAATAAATATAAATGTAAAACGTAGATATGCAATAACAAATGGTCTCGAAAATTGGCAAAGAGGCTAAGCACATTTACTGTGCTGCGCATGCTAGTGAACTGAACGATTGGTGGTGTGTGTGTGTGTGTGTGTGTGTGTGTGTGTGTGTGTGTGTGTGTGTGTGTGTGTGTGTGTATAAAAAGGGCAATAGAGGAAAGGAGAGGTCAGGGCATTAGAGTGCGAGAAGTGAGGGCGAGTTCATGGAGTCAGAGGATTGCTCGCTGCTGCTGGTTCGCTGGTTAGCACTGGCACCGCAGGCTCCCTCTGGGTAGGTGAACACAAATGAAGATGTGTATGAGGGGTTGTGGCTGCCAGCGTCAGGGTTACCGCCACAGTCGGCGACAAGGCACCGGCCACCGGCGCCGGCTGGCTCGGCCCATAGAAAGAACTAGAAAAGGCTACCTCCTGCATCATCTCTTGCTGCTGCTGCTGCTGTGGTGCTGGCTGCTGCTGCGGCGCTGGCTGCTGGTGGTGGTGCTGCTGGTGGTGGTGGTGGTGATGGTGGGAGGAGTAAGGTGGAGCAGGTAGAACGAGTCCTCCTTCACAGTCAAGCCCACCACTGACACAGAAGAAGATGGAAGCGGAGGAGGCGCTGATGTCTGTTGCTGCTCCTCCTGGTAGGGATTTGCAGCTCGGCTGATGGGTGATGAGAACAAACTCCAGGCGCTCCTTCTCCTTCTGCAGCTCTGAGATCTCAGCCTCGAGCTCAGCCTTCTCCTCCTCCAGTATGTCGGTTTCCTGAAAAATGAAGACGAGTGAGAGTGAGAGACACTGAAAAACAGATTTTTTTTTGTGTGGTAAAATCGTGATTTTACTTTGGTCAAAATGCTTTATTAGATGCTGAAGCAGATTTATAAGATCTGTGTAACTTTCCTCATATAATTCAGTTTAACAGAATTTTTGTTCGTTTAACAACACGAATCTGGATGTAGATTTAGATCCTTAATACACCAGAGGTGACAGAAAAACTTGAGAGGAAGAAAAACAAGGATAAAACCTTTAAAGAATCCGGATTGAAAAGTGAACTCAACCAGATAGTGACACAAGGTTGTGTGATTATTAAATTATGAAGTATCATATTGAATTAAAAATTATTCTTCATAACTCTATACCATTAAGTCAAAGCACTAAATGCGTTGAAGGATGCTCAGTTTGAGCATTAGTACAAATCAACAGAGTGAGAATTGAACTGAATAATTGCATGAATATAACCATTATTATAGTCACATACTACATCACCATAACACTTACCATGCTGTGATTAAGATAATGCTTGTATATCTAAAAAGAATAGCCTTAATTTGTCACATACACATAACAGAACAGAGAAATTATTATTTTTGCATATCCCAACTTGTTCGGGAAGCTGGGGTCAGAGCACAGAGGGTTAAGGGCCTTGTTCAAGGGCCCAAGAGTGGCAGCTTGGAGATACCAGGGCTTCACCCCAAACCTTTCAATCAGTAACCCAGCACCTTAACACTGAGCTACCACTCTCACTCTGACCAAGTTTACTTACACGATGGATAATGGTCAAATAAAGTTATACTTATTTTATGCTCACCGACTGCAGCCTGTCTGTAAGCTCACGCCGTCGATTGCGGCACTTCGCGGCAGCCAGTTTGTTTCTTTCTCTCCTCACACGCCTCTTCTCTTCCTCCTCTGGGGTCAGCTGGAAAAACGGATAAAAGAATGCATGTTCAATATTTGCATATGTGTATTATAAAATGGTATCCACACATGCACAAGAAGCGAAAATAAATCCTAGATGAATACAAACCGTTCAGTTCAACCTGCTTACCGTTTCGTCACGTGTACGCCTGCGGCTCCGTGACTGGCGCACTGGACCTGGAGTGTCCGAGCTGGGAGGGGTAAAGCCCGAGCCAGAGGAGAAGCTTGGCCCTGGCATGTCGTATGGGTCCAGGGCCACCGACTGGGTCATTGTGGTCGTACCTGTACCACTCTGTCCTGGTGCCACAGAGGAGATGAGGGTGGGTTGCACCATCCACTGCAGGTCCTGACTTGTGGTGATGGCAGTCACTGTAGGAACAAAGGAACCAGGCATGTCCACCCCTGAGCGCTGCTCACTGGCCCGCCACCCACTCCTACACCTCCAGTGGCAGATACACACTCCTAGAAAAACATTAGGATCATGATTAGTGTGATCTAGATTGAGCTCTAATAATCATATGGGTATAACAGAATGCTGCTGGTTTATACCAATATTCGTTGCTATTTCCATTATTCTTTCTGAAAAACACTTCCGTTGTTGCAGTTCAGCATAAACCAATAACAAAGCAAAACAAAGAATACTTCAGATGCTATTTACACCTGCATTGTCAAGATATACACTGTTCCATCAAATAGGTTTAAATGAACACTTCTACACATAATGGAGTTCCCTTTACACTATGGCCAGCCTGATGAATGCAAGGTTATTGTCTAGTTTATACTTATGGAAAATAGAAAATTATGACAAGAAAAGGAAATTAAAGAATTGTCTTAGGAAATTTGCAACAAAGAAAACAAGCTTTAGCCGATAATGTACATTAATGCACAACATATAAAAATATATTTTATTGACTATTAAAATTATGTAAAAGAGTACAGCCCATGTCCTATCAAAAAATAATGTTATTGCAATGCTGTTATTACAATGTTATTACTGCTCTATATCATGGCTGTTAGGGAACAGGTTTTAATATTAATATTAATATACCCAAAGCAGTGCTGTATATGCTATGAACATATGAGCAATAAGGATAGTGTCTTTAGATTTTGGTGAATTAGTTAAAGGCTGTTTTATTAAATGTTCATTAATATTTATTATTTTATTGGTTTAATATTTCGGGTAGTGTGTTATTTTTAGAATTCTATTATAATAGCATTCTAATAATTATTATTAGATTCAGGACGCACAATCCGTGCCGTCTCGCTTCTTTATTTAGAAGCGGAGGCTGTCGGTGATGCCCGGAGCCCAGGCACCTCCCGAGCGCGCGCGCGCGCGCCAATTTCGGGGCGGGCTCGTTTAATATTCATCCACGCGGCGGCGTGTCAAGCAAGAGATTCCGCGAGCGTCAGCCAATCAGCGCGCTCTGGCCCTCCGACAGCCCCGCCCCCCTCTCTGTCACGGCCCGCCTCCGCCGTCACTCCCCCTCCTCCGCCTCCCTTCAGTGCTCCTCTTAGCAACGCGACGTAACACTCCAAAATAGAACGCATTGACGTCACGTCGAGGCCAGAGCGACGAGGAGGGATCCGGAGAGCGGAGCGAGGGGGCGGGCTTAGCTCGGGCACGTAGAAGAGGTTCCACCGCTGTAATCCAGGGAGCCGCGTGTTGGCGCACGCGCACGCGCGCGCGCGCACTGCTACCGAACTTCATTGCACTCGGACTACATTCTGAGAGCAAGGTTTCTTATCATATATATATATTTATATATTGTATATTATAATATATATGATAATGTATAATAATATATGTATATATATATATTTTTTTTCTCGTACGGTTCCATAGCGAGCACCGAGCACAATGCCAGGTCATGCATGCAGTAAGGAAACTCAAAGGACTTACTTGTGGTGCAGTGGTGGTGGAGGGCTCCCAAAGGAGTCCACCGAAGACAGGTACTGAGATTCGACCGACGGAGAGGAACTTCCACGGGAGCCGCTGTCCGGGTCTCCGGGGAACCCCTGGAACATCTCCCCGGCCGAGCCGAGCGGAAACGAGAAAGCGCTCGCTCCCGGCGAAAATGGCACGTCACCTGGCGCGCAGGGAGAACATTTATGCGTTCTGAATATTTATGCGTTCTGAGCCTCATCATTACAATGCACTTTAGCGTGAACGCATGCAACAGAGATCCCTCAAAACTCTGTACACGGTTATACATCATGACATGATTTCAGCGCCTTACCGTAACAAGATTTACTCGGAGAGTCAGTCAAGAAGCTTTTCGTGTCTTTCCAAAAAAGTTGCATGAAGATGGCAATCCAGTTCTGCGCAGGAGAAGGAAAAAAAATAACAAGTTTACAACTCCAAAGCGGAGAAAGTCCAAGAGCAAAATAAATAAATCCGGTTAAGGTTCCTTTATTTCGAGGCGTGCATTTTTATAAATCCATGAAACGTGAAGAGATGTCCTCAGAAGATGTTCTTCTCAGCGGTAATGAGCAGTGTTCGGAAGCCGGCGTCTCTCGTCCTCTGAGCGCAGCCATCTGAATTCGCTTTGTAAAGTAGAGTTCTGTCTCCGCCCCTCACTGGAGTTCCGCTGACGTACGTGCCCATATATGGTTCATGGAGCGGTGTTTTTGTTTTTTGGTATCCTAGGCGATGACGTGTAGGGATTCCCTCACCCGCAGATTAAAAAAAAAGCGCACTGTCGAGAATAGCAGTTTACTATAGCTTCCACAGGAGATATTTTTGATTGCATGTATTCTTTTTAAAAATAGAGACGAGAGGGAAAGACACTATTAGACTTATCTCTGGGCGCAAATGCGTCAAAGAAAAAAAATAAAAAGGTTTCGGCATGTATGTTATTTTTTTTATTACTTGTATGATATCTGTTGCCACGGAAGGTGTTTGTCAAGCAAACAAATATATATATATATATATGAAGATTGCATACACATATATGACCAGGTTTGTCGTGAAAAAAAGATCTATTATGTAAGCAACTGCATTAAATACAACACTGTGTGGATTATATTAATCGTAATAATAGTATTTATGATAATAATAATTCTTGCTTTTTTATTCACATGGTGTCTTACAATATAAAAAAAACATTAAAATATATAGAGTCACATCATGCAAATGTTCACTGCAAAAAACACAAAAGAAAACGAAATATATATAAGGATATACACACACACACACACACACACACACACACACACACACACACACACACACACACAGAGCAGATCTATATGGTTTGTCATGCAGGTGACAGAAGGGCTTGTGGAAAGGTGCTTTAGATGAACACCAACTCTCCATTATAAACTTTCTCATGGGCCTCATGGAATCCCTGATGGTGTAATATTAGAGCCAGACGTGGTTTTCTAACTGTCCTGGGAAAATAAATAACTTTTACTGCAACAACATAAACAACAAACAGAAACCCTGAAATGAAATGGTGATGCTGATAATGGTAACATATATCATCATCTTTACTATGATCATTAACAACAACAATAACAATAATAATAATAAAACAACAAAAACAATAACAATAACAATAATAATAATAATAATAATAATAATAATAATAAATACTATTAAAATAATAATAAACAATAATATTAAAATAATAATAATAATAATAATAATAATAATAATAATAATAATAATAATAATAATAATAATAATAATGACAACTATGATGATTATGCAGTTAAATGAGATCTGGAACCAGATCATCATTCTTATAATGACCGTCATAATTCATCATCACGGAGGACCTCATACTTATTATCTTCATTTTTATCATTAATAATAATTACAATAATATTAATGATGATGATTGGGATGCAGTTAAAGGAGAACTTGAACCAGATATTCTCATAGTCTCCATCATAACGCATCATCAAGAAGGACCTCCTCCTTATCATCATTCCTCATCATCATTATAACTTCTTACATCAGCCTACACTGAATACAGACATTTCTGACCTAACAAAAGCCTAACATGCCGGAAATCCACAATGCTCCTTCTGTTTGCGTGTACAGGAAGCCATGTGCAGCACTTCAGAAATGAATAGAAAGTTTCATTCATACTTTGCCCCCTGTGCTGCTCGACCACGTGAGTTGCCTGGATCGGAAATGGGAAGCAGGAGAGAGGGGGATAGAAAGCAAGAGGAAATTACAGGAGAGCTCTTTTGTGAGTCGAAAGAAAATACGAGGCTGAACGAAAATGTCAACACTGAGGACGACAACAATTAGTCAGCAGGATGACGTCACGGCCGGGGAACGTACTGTTCTGTCCAGCGGCAGGTAGGAGAAGATCTCCACTACTCTAACCAGCATGACTAACAACGACGTGCATGACTTTCACCAGGAATATCTCTCTCTCCGCACAATCAGCCACAAAACTCTCACCGATAGTGAAGATCTGCCGACCTGGGGCTACGTCAGAACATAAAAGCGCATCATAGATCCTTATGTGTGATGCAGAGGAAGCAGGAGGATCTGAGACAGCAGTACGAAGGTTTCTCAGCTGCTCTTCATATTATATTGTTCATTATAAAGATAGATCTTCTGTACTACTGATTAGAAGGTCGAGGCTTCGAGTAACACAAGCGCCAAGCCGATGGGCCCTTGAGCAGGGCCCCTTAACAAGGGTCAGATCGGATCAGAGCACAAGGTAATCTCTGGAGCAAAGAGGGTTAAGTGGCCCTGCTCAATGGCCCACCGGCTCGGCAATTGTTTTTTCTCTTATTTAGCTGTATCTTTGCATAAAAATATTAAAAAAATAATACTAATAATACAAAATGCGTTTAATCTATTTTGGTCCATCCAAGTGCAATTCTACAATAAAATAAAATGAAGCTCCATAAATATTTTCGCATTTATGCGCCTATTTATTTATTTATTTATTTATTTATTTATTTATTTATTTATTTATTCATTCATTCATTCATTCATTCATTCATTTATTCATTCATTTGTATCCATAGTAAGTGCACTATGAGTTCCCATGTGCTGCTCCTTACAACCCAGAAATCTGCACATGTGTATGTTCAGGCGGTGTACGTCGTCATGGAAACGCCGTTCCGGCACGTCTGACGCCACGACGTCATGACGAGTTAGGCTTTTTTGTTTTCGTTGCGCGGCAACCGTGTCCCGTGGCAACCCTTGAGCCGCGCGCGCGCGCAACACACACACACACACACACACACACACACACACACACACACACACACACACACACACACACACACACACACACACACACACACACAAAAACAGCGTCGCGCGTCGACGGCACCGAACGGAGCTCACCAGTGTTACGTAGTGCACTAAACATGGCGGCGGAGGCCCGTTGCTTGTCGCGCCCTGTGTAGTGCGCTTGCAAAGGGAGCAATGAGTTATTGGGCACTGCGCCACAGGAGGGATTGGCAGACACGGAACCTCTCATCGCCTCGTCTTCGCGAGTATTTTCGCGAACCGAACGCGGATCTTTTCTTTCTTATTTTTTAATAGAAAGTATTTAGTAATAGTTAGTAATTTGAAATTAATGCATTACTAGATGTTTTTTTTTTATAGCTAACTGGATTTTTAGCACGCTTTAACCTTTGCACTACTTGGAAAGCGTTCTCCTGGAGGCTGAACTGGTCTGCTTACTGCTAAAAAGTGATCTGGTTTAGATCATATTATATATTAATCACATATTTGTGCAAGAAAACGCTGATCTTTTGCTTTAATTTCAGATTGAACATTGAGTTCAGTATGGGTTGTTTTAGTTTTTTTTTTTATTTCGAAGCACTGACCTGCAGCTATTCGTGTATGACAACTTCACACAATGCAATAAAGTTCAATTCAGTATGATTTCTTTTATTTGTATCGCTCTTTTTAACAATGCACATGATCCAAAGCAGCTTTACCATATCTGTCTGGAATATCTGTTCCATAATTCACTGATAAGTATTCAACAATAACTAAATAAGTCCCTTTTCTCATTACTGTGGGAAAAAGTAAGTAAAATAAAGACCTTTCTTTATTTTTATTCTGCAAACTTTATTTCATAATAATAATAATGAGCAGAA